>CAUYON010058235.1:0-16679 GCA_963573935.1 Arctocebus calabarensis
TATAACTCGTTTGTTTGAACGCTTCATAGAGTCTCATAATTCTGCCAGTGAATGTTCTGCTTTCTCTCTCTTCTTTTCTGCCTCTTTAAGCATTTGAGTTATCTCAAGAGCTTTGTCCTCTACCTCTGAGATTCTTTCTTCTGCATGGTCTAATCCCATTGTTGATACTTTCTGCTGCATCTTTAAGTTCCCTAATTGACTGCTTCATTTCCCTCATCTCTGCCATATCCTTTTTATATTCGTCTCTTAATTGATTCTGTTTTTGGATTTCTTTTTCCGCTTTATCAGCATTTTCCTTCATTTCCTTGATTGTTTTCATCATCTGTATTCTAAATTCCCTTTCTGACATTTCTAACAATTCCTTATAGGTGGAATCCTCTACAGTATCTACCTCACAGCCCCTAGGGGTGGTTGCTCTGGACTGATTTTTCATGATGCCAGGAGTTTTCTGCTGGTTCTTCCTCATGATTTCTTTTATCTGTTTCCTTGTCCCAATTTTCGCTTAACTTCCTCTTGTTCTTTAAATTATCATGCTTCTGGACTAAGGTTCGATCAGTCCTTTTGGTACAGGACCAGAGGATGAGAAGATTGAAGAGCAAGAAGTGAAAAAAGAAAGAAAGAGAGAAAAAAAATGGAAAGAAAAGAAAAGAAAAAGGAGGAAGGAGAAGAGGTAGGTATAAGCAACTATTGACCAAAAGTAGAAAGGCACAAAAAGAGGGGGACGGGAGCAATAATATAGGTGTATAGTAGGGTACTTTGACCCAACCTTAAAGCCCCCAACCTCGGGGGGTACCTGGTTGGGTGATTAGGTCAGCATCTCTTTGTCAGACTGTTTGGACATAGTACCGCACCTCCATCAAGTAGAGAGGGAAGACAAAAATGCAATAAATCAAATCAAAACAAGCAAACTGAAAACTTTACAGGATAAGATTGGGGGAAAAAAAACAATTACTATGGGTAGAAACACTAGCAAAATTGAAGTCTAATTGTTGAAAAAGGCAACAATGGAAAATTATATTTAAACTAGAAATATGAAGAAATAAAAAAAGAAAAGAAAAATCTTTAAGGAAAATGTTGAAAGTAAAAATAAAACAACAATAACGAAAACAAACAGACAAACAAACAACAACAACAAAAAAAAAACACAAAAGAAAACAAAACCAAGAAACAAAGCAGTATATGTATCTTGCTGATATTGTCAGGGCAAGAGGTGATCTTCTGGAGTATGATATGTTAATCACAATGTTGATACTGCTGAACAAAATGGAGACCGGAGGCCTCTAATGATTTCTCAAACCCTGCAGGGTGGAGAGATTAAATCCACCTCCGCCTGTTTAGAAGGCACTTTAAATTGCTAACTTGGGCTAAGCAGAAGCTTTCCCAGGAAAGTGCTTGTCTCTGGGATCACTCCTTAAGTGGCTATCCACTTACCCAGTGTGCCAAAACCGGTCTCTCCCTATGCCCCTGAGGGCTAAGGCTGCAAGGCATCTCAGTCCCCGCCTTTAGGCTGCTCAGTCACTAGATTACTCGCTCCCACCCGATGCTTGTTCTGCAACCTTGAGGGTGGAGCTTGCCAGGGCAGTTCTCCTACAATGGCTCCGCACAGCCCACAATCAAACACTGGTAGCTCCCTCTGGTTCTGTGGCTCAGTCTGGAGCCCCAGACAATACTCAAAGACCCCCACACTCTTGCCCCAGTTCTCCCAAAGCAGTTCAACTGAGTGCCAAGTCAAAAAGAAACCCAAACAGCTCACAGGTAAGGCCTTTCCAGTTTGCAATCTCACTGGTGCTGTAGCCACAGCTGCAGGCAGGATTAGAACAAATGAACACACGCAACCACTTGCCAGATCTGCACTGCTTTTGCCTTTCTCAGGGGGTCCAGAAGTATCATGCTGTCTCCCTGTGTCCCCAAAGGGATGTTTCTGGGCAGATCTCATCAGCCAGAGATGCCTGAATTCTTCTCTCCCCAGTCTCACTGTGCCCAGTTGCAAGGAAGCTGTTAATTGGCTGCCATCTTAAAGCCACTCCTCCTTTGGTGGAATTTCTAAGCTGTTCTTCTGGTAGAGGGGATTATAACTGTATAGCTCAATAATGGAACACCTGGGTGGAAAGGCTACAGATCTGTCTTATTCTTTAAAATCTGGTTTATTTGATTATTTTTCCTTTGTTGCTTGATTAGTATTAAAAAAAGTTTATCTAACATTACAATTTCTTTATTAAATATGTACTTATGTTTATTTTTATGTATATATATATTCCTTTCTTTTTAGACCTTTCTTTGAATAGTTATCTTTTCTGATATTTCCCATGAAAGCCTTTACGTAGATGGACTTTATTAAACTATTTAAACATCTATATAATCTAAATACTGTAGAATACATGTATCTAACACACACACACACTTATATATATTTTGTTTGTTTATTTGTTTATTTTGTAGTTTTTGGCCACAGCCAGGTTTGAACCTGCCAGTTCCGGTATATGGAGCTGGTGCCCTACTACTTTGCACCACAGCCACTACCCAACACTTATATTTTAATATAATATTAGTTCAAAATAAATTTTTAGTTCAAAAGCATTTCTATAAAAATTTAAAAAGTAGCACTCATTTGTCACCTTGTCAGCATCTTGACAGTTGATCTCAATTTTACTTTGTAAAAATCTCTATATAAGAAGAATCTTTGAGAAAGATTTTTTCTTTGATGATCTTATTATCATTCAGTGTGGATTTTATTTTAACTATTCTGTTTGAAACTTGCAGATCTCTTTCAACTAGAGGTCTTTTACATTTCTGTAATCATTGTGATTCTTCATATCAATACTTTATTTTTTTCTTTTTCTTCTATTGAGCTACGCTCTCTTAACAATAATCCTTTATATCTATGATGTTCAATATATGCTTTTATTTTCATATGCCTTTTCTAAGAGCTCCTTCATTAATTTTTTTTTTTTCATGAAGGCAGCAAACTTTGTTTTTTTTTTTTGAGACAGTGTCACTGTATCACCTTTGGTAGAGTGCCATGTTGTGCAGCTCACAACAACCTCAAACTCTTGGGCTTACACAATTCTCTTCCCTCAGCCTCCCTAGTAGCTGTGACTACAGGTGCCTACCACAATGCCTAGCTGTTTTTTGGTTGCAGTTGTCATTGGTGTTTAGCAGGCTGAGGCTGGTTCATTCTGCTATATTTAAACATGTTATTTTTCTCTAATATTTTTTACTTAGAATTCATGACTAGATTTTCTGTTTCATAATGTAATTATGATGCATCCTCCCTTTGAGGCATTACTCTTAATTTAATATTTTTATTCATGTGTTTGTTTTGTTGTTTTGTCTAGGTTATCAACTATCACTTTTTCATTTTCAGATTTTTTTTTCTTATTAGAGTTATAATGATTAAAAATCTATTTTTTAAAAATTTTTGAACACATTTTCCTTTGGAGTACCACATAGTTGATTTGTCACGTATGGAAGGTAGAAAGGCCAGGCTAATGCCACCCTAGCACTCACTGTTTGGAGAGGTTTAAGAAGCATTCTCCATGGTAGATGCCAGAGTATCATGGTTGAACTTGGCCACCCAGATCAGGAATTTTCTCTTTAGAGAATTTTTTTTTCATTGAAAAAGATATTCTTTCTTCAAACATTGTTTAATTTTTTTAATTTGCAATTAACATGAGGGCACTCACAATTAGACTATATTGGTACTTTAATAATCTCTTTACTTTTATGATTTCAGGTTTCTCTCCATAGGTGTACCTGAAAATTTCTAACTGTACAACTAGTATATATTTGTTAAATTAATGAATAAATAAAACAATAAACTATTAAATTCTACTCTTTATATTTAGGGGAAAAAAGAAATGGAAATATTCTATTTCCTAATACTGCAGAGTCAGTAAAACAGGAGGTATTCAGAACTTGTCTCATACAAACTGTAGGCAAGATGCTAATCTTCAAAGCATAATCTATATGTTAACATAAGAAATATACACATTGTAGGTGTATTAAATGATGCCACAAAGAAATAGATTGAGAATATAAGAACTTTAGATCAAACTATGGTGACTTTGTATTAGTTAATTTTGATGGATGGAGTGGGATTGTACATTGACCCCTGTGACACTGCTATAGCTGCCAGAGTATTGTTTGAAAATCATGCTTCACTGCTGAACTGCAATGCTTGAAAAATAGAAAATAAGCAACTTGGCCTAAAGACAGTATGAATATATATTATAAATATAAAGATATTATAAATAAAGATGTTATTTTCATGAAGCCTAAACCATGTCAAACTCTATGAAAATTAATGGCTAAAACCAATACATTACTTTTTCCAATTTTACCCAAATCTATGTGGGTCACAACTTACATTTTGTCATAGAAAATTTATTAAACTTTATTAATCCTATTTTTCATACAAAATAACACAAAATGTATATATTACATAAATGTAGATCAAGGCATATACTATAAGGAAAAATTTTTATATAAGTTTACAATTATTCAGTTAACCCCTAATTTTTCACCAGTTATAGCAATTGAATTGGGCTTTAGAAGACATATTGAAGGTTTGATGTTGTCACATATTAAACCTTAATAATTCAGCAACATAACCACTAAATTATACAAATCCAACATTGGATAAATGAGACATTTTAAGACAAAATGATTGCACATCATTTAACACAAAAGTCAGCTGAGGTTATAGAATATATAACAAATTCATCTCCAGATTTTTGGAGGCAGGTGGAATCAGAGAAAGGCAAATATCCTGAAATTATCTGAAATTTTCACCTGGAAATAGAAGATTTTTGATTTTCAAGAAAGCATATCTCAATGTTAGTATTTCAGTGTAAATAAAGTTAAACACTTCAATTAGCATAGAAAATATTGATATTAAAATTTTATGTAAAGTTGAAGCGGTAGTTTAGAAACTATGAAAATCCTATAACAGTATGATCAAAATATTTCTGGATGTATATAAATCGTGCCCTATGATTGCACCAATGTACACAATTATGATTCAATAAAATTATTAAAAAAATATTATTTTTCTTTGCAGCCATAGTTCTCACTATTACAGTGCTTTGGCCAGTACTACAACATGAATGAAGGGATATTTTGGAAACTTATACAGCAGCCCTTAAAATGATTGATTTTAGAGGGAATAAACTGGAAGCAAAGGGATTGATAACAGGATTATTGCATTTGCCTTATACTGCTAATACTATTGCTACTTGCTTTGGGGATGCTTAATATCAACTTCCAAATGGAAATTTACTTGTCATAGCATACACCAGGAGAATATTAAATAATAGTGAACATGTATATCCCAGTCCCGATTAAGGGTGTCTGTCTTCAAAATAAACCTCTTGAGAGGAATTTCTTCAGTTTTTATATGAAATAGATTCAGAATAATGACACACTGTTCTGCAGAATTGCTAACTACTGGGGTATTTAATATAGTAAAACAGATAAAGGTGTCAACCTTTTACCTATTATATTGCAAAGGCTACACAAGTGAAGAAATTTAAGACACTGATATATTCTAAAAGAATAGAATAGTTTTTGTAGGACAGGTGAAAGAGAAATATTAGCATGAGATGATTAAAAATATTGCAGTGAGATTTAAAATGGGGATAAAATTTACTATTTATGCCAATAGACATTAATTATAGAAAGATTTATAAGAGATTTGCAAAATTTCAAAACACCTGAAGCTAATGAGTTAAGTAAAGATAATTGACTTATCCTTTTCAAGTTTCCACCCAGTTATAGTTCATGTGAAAAGCCATATAAACACTCAAAACTTAAAAAAAAAAATCAATAGTTTTAATTGATCATTTCACCAGTTTCATAGGACCAAAAGTCCACATGTGCAAGCAGCCATCCCCGGAAACTAATTCAAACAACTGTCTTTTGATCATTTTCAAATGAAGTATACAAACGAATCAAATGAAGTAAGACACAGAAACCCAGTTTATCCTGGAAGTTATACTAGGGGAAGCTGGTCACAGACTGGAATTTCATAGAGAAAGGCACAGAAAAGCTGAGATGATAGATTTACAGGAAGGGAAGAGAAACAAGGGGAGAGACACAACAGGATAGCAGACAGGACTACGTGTTACCGTGAAAAAAATGGCTGCCTAATAACTTACATCTTCCAATGGAGGGAAGGTAAACGTACTCTATTCCAATTCTATGGCATGTTCCTATTGCATTGTGATTATAACTACACACAAACTTCTGTCAACTGGTTTTTGGCTACTATATATCATAGGAAGATCACTAAGTTTGAGTCTCAGTTGTTGCAATTGTAAAATGAGCACAAATTTATTGTTTTGTAAGAATTATGAGAGAGAATTCTTTTAAAATCAGCTCAATGGCTAGTTATTGGTCAGTGCCCAAAACTAATTTGACTGTATTGCCATCATTATTATATATACATACATGATATACACTTAAATGTACAAATACACAGATGAATCATAACAACTCATTTTTGAGCTAATTTCAAATGAGCTTCTCTTTAAGGGCAATCCTGCCTAGAATATATACTGATGCTCTAGAATGGATTTGTTAGCAGGATATTCTTATTGACAGCATTATTGCATTTGCTGCTGGAAGTGAGGCTTCTTTGACTGCAGGATAAGAGATACTAGACCATAACTTTATCCAGTATCAAAGTTGACATAGCTATTGCTTGTAGCACCTTGATAATGAGCCTACATGTCCACTATGTTTAGAAATCTTCCACTGGCTTTGGAAAACTTGCAGCCAAATGTTTGTGTATCTGAAGATTGTGATTAGTTTCAAGAAAGTAAAACAAAAGGGCAATCTCTCCTTCTAACTTTCCTCCATGGAAAGAGACATGGATAAAAATAGTGGTTATATTCCTCAGAAGTGAATATTCTGTCTTTTGTTGAGGCTAAAGCATTTATATTTCCCAAATCAGCTACTGAATTTTCAGCATTGCCCATGGTTTCACAAATAAGTCAGTGCCCCAGTTTTTAAGTATCAGAATGTTGACATATAAAATGTTATGTTTATGGAATTCAGAAATCTAAATACAAATAAATGTGAATTCTGCAGAAGGGTTGGTTATCAGGCAATTGAAAGGAAGTTTGAGAATAAAGGTTTGTCTACACTACTCATGCCAAGTTTTGATATTTGCTTTCCAGCCTGGTAATTGGTTAAGAGAAGACGACTAAGAATGAGAGAGCCAGAGATAACCGGAAAACTAAGTGATGCCTGAGACACAGTCCTTCAAGACCAGTAGGATCACTTTAGTCAAGCAATAATAAAAATTATTAGGATTGGTGTGAAATCTGTGCACTGAGAGTCAAACAAAAAAAAAAAGGAAATACAATCTCTGAAGTTCTGGAATTTTTATCATTAAATCAAACAAACAACACAAAATAAAGATTGGTAAGTAGTAAGCTGTCTGTTCTAGACTCAAATCAGAAGTCCACGAGTCTTGCTTCTTGGTAAACCTCACACTTGAATGCAAAATAATATATATATACCTGCCTAATATCACAAGGTCAGTCTTTCTTGCAATAGGTGGAATTCATGAAAGAAAAGCATTGAAAATATTTTCTAGGCCGCAGATAAAAGTAAACACATTTAGATAAATGGAAAAGAAAATCTATCATGGAATAAGACTGACAGAATTCACACAAATAAAATCTGAAAGAAATTTGTTTATGTGATTTTAGCTATTTTTAGATTTAACACGTTTGAAACAGTAATATTAGTACCATAAATATTGTTAACTATATGTGCAAATGCTTGTTAGGATTCTTTGTCACTAGAAATTACAAAGATTATTAATCTCACCTCTTTATTGATAACTATTTAAAATGTGAATTAACTTTTTGTAAACTATGAATTATATTAGATATGAACTGTATTATTAAACAATATCCATTTCTACATCTATAGAAGAGTCACCACTCTCACCTAATGTGGCTAGAAAGTATTGTTATTTTTATATCCTTGTGCTATTTTGTTTCTCTTTTCTAGTGTGAAATAAAATTTCTTCTTTATGAATTCCTCATTATTATTTTTATTTCATTTCCCTTAAGTGCAATTATTTTTACAAAGACTTTATTTGAGATTGCCATTTCCTCTCTAACCCATCTTCTAACCTGTTCTTGTTTAATTACTCGGAACAGCCTTTTGATTTCCAATGTTTTTCTTTTTAAACTGATTCTCTATATTTTTATTCTCTTTTCATGTGTCTGAGTTCCTCTAGTCCACTGACAGAATGTCTGTTGAAATGATCAATAATGTTCGTCATTCTTCAACACAAATTTAAATTTTATCCACTCTATGTGCAATGACTCTGTAAAGCTCTAATTTGTCAACAATTGGTGGATATAATTAATTTTCAAGGATTTGTTGCAAAATAAATTCTTGAATAGTTTATATAACTTATTCATATCACAACTCATTTTTCAGTAAATTAAACACTCCTTATTTGACAGATTTACAGATATGAAAAAAGAGATAAAGGAAATGTAATGGAGAGAGGAAGGTAAGGAAAAAAGAATGGGATATTTATTTGTAAGCAATTGACAAAATAGATACTCCTTTTTTGTATTTTGTTATGTGTGTAAATGCATGGGATATAAGTGCAATTTTGCACGTTGACATATTGCCTGTGGTGAAGACTACACCTTTATTCTTATACCCTTGATCTCAAGTCACAATCCTCTTACATACCAGAAACTCTTCTTCAGAATAAGGATGGCAATTTTTTACTTTATTGTTTGAGTGTAACCTGGAGCTGAGCCCATATTTTTTTTGTTTCCTCTTTATATTTCCTTTTTGTTGAGTTTATTTACCAATTATATCTTAGCAAACATGCTAAACATGATATTTTACACTGCATTTCACTCATCAACATGAGTCAGATATTTGAAGTTGCCATTTCTTCTCTTACTCATGTGCTGATATGTTCTTGCCTAGATTAATAGATCTATTCCTAATAAGCATTTCGCCACATTTACACATTAAAGAAGGAAGCCCATGTTTCCTTAGAGTATATTATTTCTCTAAGTTTTCCTTAGAATGTTGTGCCATCTAGTTAACTATTGGTTCAAATATTTTATTTTACAAGAGAATATAGAATTAGCTACAATTAAGGCTCAAAATACCTTTGGGCAGGAATTCCAGATGATTGACAAATTTTCTACTCCTCTCTGGGTCCTCTCCTTAATTTATTCTCTTTATAATTTATCCAGAAGGTGGGATATGTCAGCCGCTAAGTTTGTTATTTGTCACTTTGCCCTCTGTAGTTATTAGAAAATGGATATCACTGATATCAATAAATATATGGGATCCAAATTTTGCCAAATTTTATCTGGTGAATGCTAAAGTTCATATGAGAATAATGAGAAAAGAACACAGATGAACATAGATAAGAATGAATCTTATCAAATGAGAATCTATCTTAGATCAGTAACATTGCTTTTTCTCTTCTATCAGGTGTTACTGAAGTAGGCTTATATCATGTGAATGAGGTAAAAACAAATGTTAATTAGTCAAATATGAATTTAAAAACATAGGATTAATAAGCTAGGTATTCATATAGGTCTTTTTTCCACTTAGAATGCATAGTGAATGTTGTTTGGAACAAGGGAGGGGTCTAGAAATATTGTCATATTGTCATAGAAATGGAAGAATCTTTACATGGTTGTATCTACATTAATCAGAATCAAATTTAATCCTTCCTGTTATATAAGTCATTAAATAAGGGAGATAATTTTGTATCCCACTTTAAAATTTATAAAATGTTCTTAATGTTATTTTGATAAATCATAACTGCATGCTCCATCTTTCCTCAAGGCTGCATAGCATTCCATGGTATTCATGTACCATAATTTATTAATCCATTCGTGGGTCAATGGGCACTTGGGCTTCTTCCATGACTTAGCAATTATGAATTGGGCTGCAATAAATATTCTGGTACAGATGTCATTGTTATAATGTGATTTTTTTATCTTCTGGGTATATACCTAGTGAAGGAATTATAGGATTGAATGGCAGGTCTATTTTTAGATCTCTCAGTATTCTCCAAACATCCTTCCAAAAGGAACATATTAGTGTGCATTCCCACCAGAAGTGTAAAAGTGTTCCCTTTTCTCCACATCCAAGCCAACATCTCTGGTTTTGGAATTTTGTTATGTGGGCTAATCTTACTGGAGTTAGATGGTATCTCAAAGTAGTTTTGATTAGCATTTATCTGATGATTAAGGATAGTGAGCATTTCTACATGTGTCTGTAGGCCATGCACCTGTCTTCTTTAGAGAAGTTTCTCTTCAAAACATTTGCCCACCATGACATGGGATCACTTGTTCCTTTCTTGCTAATACATCTGAGTTCTCTGTGGATTCTGGTTATTAAACCTTTGTCAGAGGCATAACCTGTCAATATTTTCTCTCATTCAGAGGTCTGTCTGCTTGCTATACTTACTATGTTCTTGGCTGTGCAGAAACTTTTTGGTTTGATCAAGTCTCAGTAGTGTATTTTTAATACTGCTTCAATTGCCTTGGGGATTTCCTCATAAAATATTCGCCCAGGCCAATTCCTTCAAGAGTTTTCCCTCCACTTTCTTCTAGTATTTTTATAATTTCATGTCTTAAGTTTAAATCTTTAATCTAGTGAGAGTCTATCTTATTTAATGGGGAAAAATGTGGGTCCAGTTTCAGTCTTCTATAGGTTGCCAGCCAATTCACCCAGCACCATTTGTTAAATAGGGAATCTTTTCCCCACAGAATGATTTTAATTGGCTTGTTAAAGATCAAATAATGGTAAGGAGCTGGATTAATCTCTTGGTTCTCTATTCTGTTCCATACATCTACCTCTCTGTTTTTGTGCCAGTACCATGCTGTTTTGATCACAATCGATTTATAGTACAGTCTCAGGTCTGGTAGTGTGATTCCCCCTGCTATGTTTTTATTTCTGAGTAAATAAATGATGTTTTGAGAAAATGCAAGGAATAATTTCTATTCCTTTAAATTTGCTGAGATTAAATTTGTGACCTAAGATGTGGTCAGTTTTGGAGTATGTACCATGGGCTGATGAGAAGAATGTGTATCAAGTTTTGTTGGGATAAAATGTTCTGTAGATGTCTGTTAAATCCAGATGTTGAATGGTTGTATTTAAATCTAAAATTTCTTTCCTTAGCTTCTTTTTGGAGTATCTATCCAACACTGCTAAGGGGGTGTTAAAATCTCCAACTACTATGGAGTTGGAGGAAGTCAAGTTGCTCATGTCTGTTAGAGTGTCTCTTATAAATTGAGGCACATTCTGGTTGGGTGCATAAATATTAATAATTGAAATCTCATCATATTGAGTAGTACCTTTAACAAATATGAAGTGTCTATCCTTATCCTTCCTTACTTTGGTTGGTTTAAAGCCTATTGTATCTGTAAATAAGATTGAACACCTGCTTTTTTCCTGCTTTCCATTTGCCTGGAATATAGATGACCATACCTTCGCCTTGAGTCTATATTTCTCTTTTAAGGTAAGATGAGATTCTTATATGCAGCAGATATCTTGCCCGAGTTTTTGTATCCAGCCCGCCAACCTGTGACTCTTTAGAGGACAATTTAAACCATTCACATTAATAGAGAATATTGATAAGCCTTTTAAAAGTCCAGTAGGCATTTTTAATCCTTTGCCACTGTGGAAGTTGGAATTTGATCAATCGTTTCTGAGTGAGTTTACTTTTGTGCTGGAGGATTACGCTGGTCATTATGGAGGATTGTTCTGAGAATATCCTGGAGAGATGGTTTAGTTATGACAAATTTCTTCAACATGTGGATGTCATTAAAGTATTTAATTTCTCCATCATAGATGAAAGTCAGTTTAGCTGGATACAGGATCCTGGATTGAACGTTATTTTGTTTTAGGAGATTAAAAGTCAATGACCATCCTCTTCTAGCTTGAAAGTTTTGAACAGAGCGATCTGCAGTTATTCTAATATGCTTTCCTTTGTAGGTTATAGTTTTCTTACCTACAAAAAGAATTTTTGTAGAATTTTCTCCTTCATATTAACTTTAGTGAAGTTAATTATGATGTGTCTGGGGGATGTCTTGCTTGGGTTAAGTTGTGCTGGGTTTCTGAAACTGTCTACCTGAATTTCAGAATCTGTTGGCATGTCTGGAAAGTTCTCTTTTAGCATCTCATGAAGAAGAGACTCTATGTCTTGTGAAGCCTCTTTGTTGCTTTTTGGGGATTCTTATAAGGCGAATATTGGTTTTCTTCGAATTATCCCAGAGCTCTCTGAGAGAGGAATCTGTTTTTGCCCTCCATTTCTCTTCCTCTTTGAAAAGTTGGGAGCATTTGAAAGCTTTGGATTCAATGTCAGAAATCCTTTCTTCTGCTTGTTCCATTCTGTTACTAAGGGATCCTACTGCATTTCTCAGATCTTTGAAGGCTGCAACTCTTATCTTAATGTGTCAAAAATCTTTGGTCATTTTGTCTTTAATTTCATTGAATTCTTGAGACATCTTTTGGATTACTGCTTGAAATTCTAATTCCATCTCTTCCTCCATTCTGTTGATCTTATTTGCTATCTAGATTCTGAATTTGATTTCTGGCATCTCGGCCATTTGTTGTGCATTGGATCTTGTGCTGTGTCTGCCTTATCTTTCCTTAGGGGAATTCATATACTCTGACCATTCATAGTCCCAGATTTTTTCCATTGATTGTTTTTCACTTTTGCCTCTGGCCACCTTCAGAGTTGGGAGGTGTCTCTCCAAGTTAGACCCCGGCAAGATCACTCCATTGTTGCTAGATCTTTGCAGGGAGTGACCCTGTGACCCTGTGAAGCTCCTTTGGGACTGCCCCAGCCAGGGAGTTCTGGCTGTGGGAGCAGCTCCAGAGCATGGCTGACATGGATCCAGCAGCAGGGTGGGGGATGGTGCACACAGTTCAGGACGTGCCTGGTGCCCAGTGACTTTGGCAAAGAGGGCCCATGGTTCCAGCAGTCTCTGGCCAGGAAGAGGGCCCTGTCCAGAGGCAGGGAGGGTCCTGGAGGGAGGGCACAGGTCAGGTAGCTTCTGGAGTCCCTGGCCAGATGGATGGAGCTGGTGCAGAGGCAGGGAGGGCACAGGAGGGAGGACAAGTGTAATGCCGCTCCCAGAGTTCCTGACTGGGGCAGCCTGGGCCCTGTAGGCATGGCACGAAGCCATGTGGCATTGCCGGCAGAGTTCAAGGCTGGGGCAGGGTGTGGCCTGAGGCCTGGGGACACTAGTGGTTCCTGGCGGATTCCCTTGCTAGGGGCAGGTGGGGGCAAGAGTATGCTGTTGAGCACTCTTGTATGTACCTGTTAGCCATATGCATGTAATTGTAGGAGAACTATCTGTTCATGTCCTTTAACTGCTTTTTATTTTTTATTTTTATTTTTGGCTGAATACAGGGAAGTGTATTGATGGTGTGTGACAAAGTGGGGCTCCGTAGGCCCGTCCCATTCTTCATGGAGTCTGGTGTGGGAACTGAGTTGAGGGGAGATTCTCAGAGGTGTAGGGGACTGAGTAGGCAGGGTAATCTCATCAGCTGAGGGCCTCTCTTTTCCTCTCATGCTCTGGCTGGGGCTGGTGGGCTGGGGGCTCTTTCTCCTTGGAGGTCACATATAAGGTACACCACCCTGTTGCTGTAGCCAAATTCATCATCATACCAGGCAAAGTGGTCATTCAGGGCAATGCCATTCCCAGTATCAAAGGTGGAAGAATGGGTGTCTCTGTTGAAGTCGGAGGAGATGATCTGGTGCTCAGGGTAGCCCAGGATGCTCTTGAGGGGTCCTCTGATGCCTGCTTCACCACCTTCTTGATATCATCATATGTAGCAGCTTTCTCCAGATGGCAAGTGAGGTCACAACTGACATGTCAGCAGTGGGGACATGGAAGGCTATGCCAGTGAGCTTCACATTCAACTCAGGGATGACCTTGCCCACAGCCTTGACTTCAACAGTTGAGGCAGGGATGATGTTCAGCCATCACATCACAACTTCTCAGAGGGGCCATCCAGTCTTCTGGTGGCAGTGATGGCATGGACTATGGTCATCCACCATGCTGAAGTTGTCATGGATGACCTTTGCCATGGGGGCTAAGCAGTTGGTTTTGCAGGAGGCATTGCTGACAATGCTGAGGCTGTTTTTGTACTTCTCGTGGTTCACACACATCACAAACGTGGGGAAATCAGGAGAAGGCAGAGATGATGACCCTTTTGGCAATCCCCTGCAGGTGAGCCCAGCTTTCTCAAGGGTGGTAAAGATGCCAGTGGACTCCACGACTATCTCATTTTTCATATTTTCGCCAGTATTGCCTGTGCTTCTATGATCACATCCAAAGGATCATTGCCCAGACCAATGTTGTGGAGATTTATTCTTCCTGTCTTCTAGTAGTTTTATATTTTTACATGTAATATGTAAATCTTTAATATGTTTTAGTTCATTTTGTGTATGCTGAAAGATAAGGTCTAATTTCATTCTTTTAGTTGTGAACAAGCAATTTCCCCAGTATCATTTGTGGAAGAAACTATCTTTTCCCCATTGTGTATTCTCAACACCTTTGCAAAACTCAATTGACTATACATTTGTAGTTTTATTTCTTGGTTTTCTATACTGTTCCATTAATCTGTTTGTCTGTTTTTATAAGTACTATGCTCTTTTGGCTACACTAATTTTACAATATAGTTTGAGATGAGAGTGTGAAATGCCTCTAAATTTGTTCACTTTAGCAAGTTTGTTTTGGCTATTGCGAGTCTATTTTGAATAAAGACATTCAAGAGACTTTTTTCATTTCTGTATAAAAATATCATTGATATTTGATAGGAGTTGCATTGAATCTGTAGATTCCTGTTCCACCATCTTACTGATATCAACCTCAATGTTCTCCTTTTTAATAGCAGTACATTTCTTATAATAGAGGTTTTTCATTAAACACAGAACCTTTAGGAAAATAAAAAGCATACTGTAAATCCTTTATATTAATATGGACTCTGTGACTATTAGATGTTTTATGTCTTAAAATGCATAAGAATATTTCATCTATTAATATTCTTGCAACTACAGTGGAAAGTACATTGGATAATTTGTTTAAAGTCATGGATTTCTTTAGAACAAATCATGAATTTTTAAGGATTTTCTTTAGGATGAATCATGGTTAAGAATAACCATTTTAATCTATTTAACTTAAAACAATTACTTGGTATTTAAAATTATTTTGTCCATTAAATCAGATCATTAAACTATTTTTTAAAAGTGAGTACTTGTCTATTAAATGCATTATTATAAAATGGTTTAAAAATTGCCTAAGTTTTGAGATAACAGACTATTTTAAGTACCTTAAAAAATACTGCTAAACATTTTCAGGCCCTTCAATAGACTTATTTTGTAACACCAAATTAAACTTAAGTAAAATTAAGGTTTCCAAACAATGATTTCAAACTTGTAACTTCATAATTTAAATAACAATTGTGACAGCAAAATATATATTCAATAGTATATTTTGCACAAAACAAATGTGGAGATCACAGCAACAAACAACCAAGCTTCTTTTGTAAAAAGCTTTAGTGTTTTTTGTACCCTGAATCTTCATATTTCCAATAAAGACTGATTATTTAGCTGTCCTTTTTTTCTGAAACCTTATTATTTCTCACCCAGTTTTTCTTTCTTTCACATGTTCTCCTACCTCTAGATTTTCAATTCTCTATGTTTCTCACTACTTGAAACTGTTGGAAAATTATTTAAAACATGTGTTAGGTTGTTTGCCTTCCTTTTTTATAATACGTAATGGTGGCATTGTTTTCAGGCTGTAGGAGCCTCCTTTCTATTGCTTTCCTTTTTGTCTTTGGGTTGAAACTTTGCTAATGACCATGTTTATCTTTATTTCTTCTTACTTTGTGGGATAACTGAAAGTGAAATCATCAAACTATTCTTTATAATAAATGTTATATTTCCATGAAATGTCTGCCCACTTAATTTCTTCCTCAATGGGAACAAAATTCACAACATAGCTTCCAAATTATGTGCTGATGTCTACTGTTTCTCTTCCTGCTATCCTTCAGTAGCATTCATTGTTTCTATGACTTCCTATGAAGTTTCAGAACATTTGAACTCTCAGGTTTGATCTCAGATACAGGTTAGTACATCTTCTTTCATATCTCTAATTCATGTTTTATTAAAATAGTTATCTAATATTGCTTCCAATATTCTACATCAATCTTGCAAGTGTCTCATGATAGAATTCCTAGCTCTTGTATGACAATTTTTCTTGTCCCACACGACTTGAAATTTTGACAGGGTTTCTGGTTGTAGGCTCGAATTGGAGATTGATACCAGTCTGCTCTTGGAGCTCTTACTTTTTATCTTTTGTAGGTTTCTGAATACCAAATATTCTTTCTAGATTCCAAATCTCCTAATATCAATAGCTAAAATAAATACCTCTTTCAGAACCATCATTAAGGGATTCAGTATATACCCTGTGATCATTTTTATTTCTAACATTTTGCTTCTGCAATCCCATGCTCCTGTGGCTCAGCGAGTAGGGTGCCGGCCCCATATACCGAAGGTGGCGGGTTCAAGCCCGGCCTCGGCCAAACTGCAAAACAAAAAAATAGCCGGGTGCTGTGGCGGGCGCCTGTAGTCCCAGCTACTCGGGAGGCTGAGG
>CAUYON010058240.1:0-10724 GCA_963573935.1 Arctocebus calabarensis
AGATGGGGAAAGACTGGGAGAGAAACGGAGAGAGCTTCTCTCTCCCCACTAGAATTTTCTCCCTCTAACAGATGCCTTAATGTTTTCTGTATTCTTTTCTTTCTTTTCTGTGAATAAATTCTGTCTTACAAAAAAAAAAAACACTTTATAAATGGCTCATTTCCTATTTCCCAGATGACTGTTAAACATTGGCTGACTTCATTGTGTGCCTCCTTGCCTTTCACTTACCTTTTCGAAACCCAGTTAAGGGCACAGGTCAACCCACAGAGGTCACAATGACTCCACATGGTGTGGAATCCAACGAGTGTCCAAGTCAAATTATGGTCATCCATATTTATAGGATCATGGCAACACAGAACTCAAAGAGATTTTAGGGGCTATCCTGTTGAATCTCAGCAGCTGGCTCCCTGTCCTCATTCCTAGGGTACAGACATGAGTGTCATTAATAAGAGAGGAGTCATTTGAAATGCTAGGGCTCATGGGCCTGATTCTGATTATGAAATCTTTACACAAAGAAAATATTTCTTCACCCAGAAAAACAAGTCTTCCAGGTTCAAGTGAAATGGCAACAAGCAAGCTTCAAAAAAAAAACAAAACTGTTTTTCCACTATTTCTCTTTATTCCAAAGTTTTGTACATGTTATTGTAGAATAGGAAAAATTTATACAGAACTCTTCAAAAGGTTTTGTGTTGTGATGTCTCATTTAAGTATCACAGTAAACTTGTAGGCAAATGTTTTATCACCAGTTGATGGATTATGAAATTGAGCTGAACTAAACTGTCAAACCTCAGTCAGCTAATAAATGATAGAGCCAGGACACAGATCCATACAGTCTGATTCTAGAGCAGTGATTTTTAACCTGCGTGCCAGGAGATGATCTTAGGTGTGCCATGAAAATTTTTAAAGATCATTAATTAAGTTATTTTCTAAGGCAGTTCAAAGCATAGTAAGTATATGCTTTTCTACATTCTTTTTTCTTTGATCCACATAATTTAAGTATGCCACAGAAATTTAACTATAGGTTCAAGTGTGCTGTGTAATAAAAAAAAAAAGTTGACTCGGTGCCTGTGGCTCAAGCCGCTAAGTTGCCAGCCACGTAAACCTCAGCTGGCAGGTTTGAATCCAGCCTGGGCCCACCAAACAACAATGACGGCTGCAACCAAAAAATAAATAAATAAATAAAAATGGCCCAGCGTCGTGGCGGGTGTCTGCAATCCCAGCTACTTGGGAGGCAGAGGCAAGAGACTCGCTTGAGCCCAGGAATTGGAGGTTGCTGTGAGCTGTGATGCCACAGCACTCTATCCAGGGTGACGGCTTGAGGCTCTGTCTCAAAAATAGAAAAGTTGAAAAACACTATTCAAGAGTATAGGCTGTTAACTAAGCCATACCCAACAGTCTACTAAGAGCAACAATGCATACAGTCAAATAGTAGGAGAGGGCTTGGTGCCTTTGGTGAAGATGACAGGTTTGGTTCTACTACATCAAAAGGAGGTGCATTTTCACTATCCTTAAAGTGAACCAAAGTACATTGTCCTTGTAAAAAATAAATCAGGGGTGGTGCCTGTGACTCAAAGGAGTAGGGCACCGGCCCCATATACCGGAATTGGTGGATTCAAACCCGGATCAGGCCAAAAACTGCAGAAAGAAAGAAAGAAAAGAAAGGAAGGAAGGAAGGAAGGAAGGAAGGAAGGAAGGAAGGAAGGAAGGAAGGAAGGAAGGAAGGAAGGAAGGAAGGAAAGAAAGAAATCAGTTAACAAATTTAAGTAATAATAATAAAGAATGTTAAAAGAAAGTGTGATGATGGGGGAAAAATTAGTGCAGAAGTTTCAAAAAGATTCCTCTCACATTTGAGGAAGCGGAGATCCACTCCCTTCCTACAAGCATTAAAAGGAAAAAAATAGATAAGAAAAAGGAGGGCAGCGCAGGATAAGAAAAAGGAGGGCAGCGGGAGTCCCTGAACAAAGACTTGGAATGTTACTTTAGTAAAAGCTTAAAGAAAACCTCTACTCAAGTAACTTCCTGAATGAAAGACTTGAGTATAGGGGTTTAAAAAAAAAAAAAAACAACCCAGGAGTAAGTTCAAATTCACTGAAGCAGAAAATAAGATTCACATGATTAAATTAAAATGGAGGCAGCAAGATATAAACTGTGGAAGTTAAAAATAGATGGAGGAGGAGCCTGAAATACCAGTGAGACAAGAAAATGCTGGAAGCCAGAAACTTTGAGAAGTGGGGAAAAGGGGGGATGCGTAAGGAAAACTAGTTCACGACGGCCAACTATAACCACCAACTAAGCTCTGGGGATTTTCGTTCACGTTCCACTGGAAAGGTGTTGATCTTCTGATAGTTACCCCGAAGTGCTCTTTTTGAGCCCATTTTGAGACAGGAAAGAATGCACTGAACACCTAGGGGATGGGACCCAGAAAAGTAATGGACTTAAGGGAATGTGTTATCTTTGAGACGGAAAGGAGAATCAAAAAATTAGAAGACTGGAAATGCAGGAAAGTTGTTCTATTTTCAGAAAGGTTGGGGAGGCAGTGGAGTTCATGAATGGTAGAGGGAAGACTTTGACCCCGACACCTGACAAAACTATAAAGTGTAAGTTTTAGAGTTGTACTTGTAAGTTTGCACTTGGAAAAATATAGCTGTAGTCCACTAGGGATTCACTAGGAGCAATTCAGATGCTGCCGGCCTTATTTTCTGATAAAAGAATATGATCGTTTAAAAAAACCCAAATATAAAATGTATCTTCCATTTCAAAAAGGGATTTAACAAAATGTAAAGTACAAGGACCAGATCTAAATGTCTTCCAAATAGCCACCCAGTATAGGAATAGGCATTAGTCCTCTGCCTAAGTTCATGTCCCAAACAACAAGAATCTTGACTCAACCATCCTTTATGGACCACCTACTACATGCCAAGCACTATTCTAGATGTTGGATATACAATAGCAAATATTGTGTTATATGAGGGGAAGGTAGACTGCAGACACCAGTAGTTGGGGATAAATGCTATGACTTACACTAAGCAGGAAATGGAGGACAGAGAACTATGGGTTTCAGAGAGAGATTTTCTATAAGGAGGGCCTCTCTGAGAAGGCAACATTTGAACAAAGACCTGCAAGAAGTGATGAAAGCCATGTGGCTATCTGTGGGAAGAATTTTCTGGACAGAGGGAACAGTAAGTGTAAAAGGTTTAGGCAGATCTCGAGAACATTAGAGACCTTCGTCTCGGTCAGAGCTCAGTGTGCAGGGCAAAGTGGCAGGGGGTGAAGTCGAGGAGGAAGCTGGAGTCACAGCAGGACAACCTTAGAGAGACAACTGTGTGACTTTGACTTTACTCTGACAATGTGGGAAGACATTGGAGGGCTTCTGCAGAAAAGCAATCTGCTAAAAGTTTTAAGAGGGTCACTCTGGCTGCTGCTTAAAAAATAAACACTGAGGAGCTAAGGGCAGAAGCAAGAAGACCAGTTAGGAAGCTACTGCACAGCCTAGTCAAGGTGGGTGAGTACAAGCATTATGTGAACTGTCAATCCAACTTGGAAGGCCAAGAAAAGATAAATCCATCTTAGACTCTCTTAGACTTTGTTAATAGAAGTATTAGATACAAAATAATCTAGAGCATCTTGTTCATTGCTGAGGACCACAAATTTAGAGAAAGAGAGTATCCAGAGGAAAATAAATAAGAGAGTGGATGGATCTAAAATAATATAAGAGAAGACTTAGGGCTGACAGCTGTCCTTCACTCTGCCACTTTTTAGCTGTAGGACTTTAGGCAGGTAATATCCTCCCTGCACTTAATTTATCTCAAAGCTGACGATAGTATTGTATCCATCTCATAGGGATGTTGTGAGGATTACATAAATTAATGCATAAGAACATAGAGAATAATGCTGGAAGCCTAGTAATAAAAGCCACTCAAAATCAGAGGAGTAATGCAATAAATTAGGGAACTTCCCTACTAGAATGTTTAGCAAACCATCTGCAAGGTCATCTTTCAAGGACACCACTGGCTGGGAGTTTTACTCAAAGGTCTATTTGAAATGTGGGATCCAACATCAGAGAAGTTTGTTAGCCTGTGCTGAAACAGGAGCATGGGGGCGCTCACCCATGGAAGGAGTGGGGTCGTTTGTGAAAGGAAAAGGGTGTCGGCCAGGAGTCTACATGAGCTCACCCATGGAGAACCTCCAGACGCCCTGGTCAGCTAATGCCTTGATCGGGTCCTGACTTAAAAGCTCCTTTATACAGAAAGAGAAAGCTCGAGTCCAGCACGGCTATCTTGAGGGAGAAGGGGAAGTCATGAATGTAAGTGACTCTCTCCCAATACTTACATGCCTGTTCCTTGCACTCATTTTGCACCAGGCTCTGTACATAACCTCTTTACAACACCCTTTACAGGTGGGAATTGTGAGATTTATTTTATGATTAAGGAAACTGAGCATTCCCACAACTAATCCAACCCCCCACGACTGATAGGTAGTAGGGCTGCATTTAACTCCAGGCTCTTTAAGTGGCCTCGTCTCTCCAGGGAGTCACAGTTCAGTGCCTGCTAACCTCATGTATGTCTGCCATGCCCTCATCAATCTGTCATACTCTGAGAATAAGCAGGCCCACACAAGCAAATCTAAAATGCAATGCTTTGATTATACCACTTTTACATTTTCAAACCATTTTAGGTAGGAATTTTTCTAAAATACATCTCATCCGGATGTTGCCTAGACATTATGGTTTTTCTTTTTTTTGTTCAGATGACTCAGTGTCATCATCTAGAACGTTATTTGCTGGCTAAGCTATAACGTGACAGCGTCTTTAGGGCTTAACATTAAATGGCTCCAAACAGCTTTATTGCTACAAATTCCACTGTCTTTGCACTTTCTGAGTTCACTGTCACTTCTTAGAGTATCTACTTCCAGTAGCCCTGCCCACCACCAATCTGGTCTGCTGTCTGGTAAAACCTGAATGGAAACTAGATAATGGTGGCATTCAACCAGAAAGCTTTCTCTTCATAGGCTCAGCCCTGAGGGTGGGTCTTTACTCTCCTAGAACAAAGTACATAGACTTTGAGATCCACATTTCCCTTATCATTCAACTTTGTATATACTTCCAACTGAGTCACAGTGGTGAGGGTGCCAAATAGCTATAGTGAAAATCTCCTCCAGTTCCCCAAGTTGAGAGGATAACTTTGGTAAACATCAGAGAAGAAAAGATGTTTCGTGCAATATTTTATCCTAAAATTTATTGAGTAATGTTTCTGATAGGAACAAGAAAGGGTATCAAGTATACAAAGCATAGAGAAATTGAAAACTTTGCAGGGCCAAGAATTATTTGCATTTAGTACAATGGATTTTGACCGCATGTTTATCACACAGTGTGAATGTCTATGTACTTTACAGAAAATAAATAACAAGTTAGCTCTTTAGCCCAAAGGAAAAATGAATAAACTTTCCTATTTGCATTTCTAATTGCATAGCAGTCCCTTTTTCCTAAAGATAGGGCAAAGATAATATTAATTAACCATGTTGATAAATATTTTCAAGAGACAGAGTTCAAATTTGTGAGGATAAATTATGGATACCAAGAAAGTAGTACTGATTATCACTGGTCTGGATTTAAGATAGTACATTGCTTGCCACAATAACCCTAATTTATTTTCACACCTAGAATGTATACAATATCAGGTAGCACAAGAGCAAGGGAATCACTAGTATAAATGTAGATGTAGGGCCTTAGAAGGAAAACTGGAGCATTTATCCTAAGTGAGATGAGATCCATGGTAGAATTTGAACAGAGGGATTCCAAAAGAATCCCAGCGAGACCAGCGAGGCGATCATTGCAATACTTCAGGTAAGTGTGATGGTGGCCTGGTAGTAGCAGCAGAGCTGGTATAATGTGGTTGGATTTTGAATATATTTTGAAAGTAAAGCTAGCAGGATTTGTTGGTGAAGTGGATATAGGCTATGAAAGAGAAAGTCAAGGATCACTGTAGGGCTTTTGTATTGAACAACTAGAAGAATGAGGCTGACATTAATTTAGATGGGAAAGAAGGCTGGAAAATAGGTTCGGAGGGAAGACTAGGAGTTCAGTAGACTTTGTGATGTCTGCTAGAAACCCAACAGAAGATATCGGGAAGACAATTGGATATACATATCTGGAGTTTGGCAGAGAAACCAGGGATGGGGGTATAAATTTGAGAATTGTCAGCTGGAAATGGTTAGTCAGATGTGTCTTTTCAGCGAAGACCAAAAGGAAAATATCTCACTCCTTCAAAATCCCCAAGTGCCGAAAGTTGTTCCTTAATCCAGACCTCAGAAGGAAAACGGGATAAGATAAATAAGAAAAAAAGTTACTTGAAACAATTTTCCCCAGAGGATACATCTGTGGAATGAACAGGAAGGTGAAGGAGACATTTTAGGAACTTTGCCAGAACATCACATGACTTTGCTGGTATGGCAAAGTAGAAACATCTCAGGACCACAGGGTGGTTGAGTTAAAGCAAGGTGTAGGTTCCAGGAAGCCAGATGACATGAGAGATAGTCAAAGTCAAGTGGCTTAGACCCAATTCAGGTCAAGGTTGCAACATTGGTGGGCATTCAAATCATAAAAGACTCAGTTTTGGAGCCAGGTACTGACTCTGAGCTAGAGTTTGAGGGTGACAAGAATTTCACACTTTGGCCAATACTTCCTAACTGGTTCTAAATATCTTAAAGTAAGCCTTCTTCTTTGTTAGCCTCTACCTCACTCTATGGATTAAATGTCAGAGTCGTGTTTTCTGATCCAACTGGAAATGTTCAGTGGGCTCATCTTGGAGAACTCATTGTACCCCACTCTCCTCATCTAAGGCATTTGTCTGGCCTGGGCCAAGTGCAACTTGGTCAAGGTAGTTACTGACTTTATCTCCAGCCTCCCTATTCACTTACAGAGTCCCTCCTACCAAACTGGAAGAGGAGACTTCACAGAGAATTACTGGGAAAATAGCCTGATTGAGCCAGTTTTACTAACTCTAAGGTTGGTCCCAAGAATAGTAATCAAGGCTGTAGGCTATAAATTCCTAATTTTACTGAAAAGTTTTTGAATCTTGCCAATCTGATAACTCAGAATTTAAAAAATATTATGACTTTCTTTTTTTATTTATTTTTAATTTTTTTATTTTTGCAGTTTTTGGCCTGGGCTGGGTTTGAACCCGCCACCTCTGGCATATGGGGCCGGTGCCCTACTCCTTTGAGCCACAGGTGCCGCCCATGACTCTCTTTTTTAATGAGTCAAAAAGTACAGTTCAGGCTACCTGATCACCTTGGTAAAACTGACTCTTCCCATCACCACCATATGCACATATATAGACATTATTACTATTTATTCAACTTCCATTCTTTGTTTTCGCCTATGGTACTTACCACCTTGTACTACACCATTCTGGTAATTAGGTGTTTTACTAATTTATTTATTATATATGTATATATAGAATAGAATATAAGCTCCAAAATGGTAGGTATTTTTCTATTTTGTTCACTGCCATATCCTCAGGTGCTTAGAAAAGTAGCTGGCACATAATGGACATACAATAAATACTTATTGAATGAAGACATTGTTCACAAACTTAGTAGTTAAGAAGGAGGAGGGAAGCTCAGTTGTTTACCCTGTGTGTGGCATAATTCATTTTAATATGGCATACTTTATCTATTTGTTTGTCTATCCACAGGATGGGATAGGCAGAGACTAGTATCAACTGAAGAAAAGACAGAAAAAATTTCTAGAACAAAATTGAATCATTGGAAGCAATGATTCAAGTTCATATGGTGAAAAACATGGCAGAAAAATAGCATGATTACTATAAGTCAGGCATTGGGCTAAAGGCCTTACATGCCTTAAGTCACTGAATCCACCAAATAATCCTGTAAAAAAGGTATTCTTACCAACTTTTTATAGATGAAGCAAATGAAGTCTACTTCAATCAAACTGCTTCTTCCAAGGTCGTGATATTAATTACTAAGTAGCAAAGGCAAGCATTGAACACTGGTCAGTCTTTCCCCTGAGCCAGATACCTCAGCCTACAGTCAATGTTTTAGGAAACAAGAGAAGTGAAGACACTCTGGCATTGTATGAGATGAACTGTCTTGTCACAACTACCACGATGCCAAAGCTTACTGATGACTCTGAAGCCGGCTGTCAAAGAATGAGTTTTAACAGCAATGAAAATCCCTCCAGTTGATGTCATTAATAGTTTTTATTTTATAAAAAAAAAGTGTTATTAAATTTACTCATCTACTGTTTTATTTTAATGCTACATTGATTCTTTACTTTTACTCAGTGCTTTCCCACCTGTGGCCACAAACTAGCCTTCATTTTCTCATAGCTACAGTTATCATAACCCCCAGATGACAAAATAGAGGACATTGTTCTAACTGGAATATCAGAGTGGAATGTTCCATAAAATATTCTATAAAAATAAGTTCAAGCCGGGCATTGTGGCGGGTGCCTGTAGTCCCAGCTACCCGGGAGGTTGAGGCAAGAGGATCGCTTAAGCTCAGGAGTTTGAGGTTGCTGTGAGCTGTGACACCACGGCACTCTATCCAGGGTGATAGCTTGAGGCTCTGTCTCAAAATAAATAAATAAATAAATAAATAAGTTCAAGAATTAGGAAACATACACACTCTTTAAACTGAGTCAGCAAAACATGAGGCTGGTAATTCTAGCATTACTAACTTATTCCACTTAAGAGGGTTAGAATGTTATCAAGAGTCCATGCCATTCTTTGAGGAGCTGCTATTTTTATACTATGGTCCTCACAGCCGGCCATTAACTTCAGCAAAGATGAGCTAGCCAAGTAACTGCAGACACATGGAAAGAGGCCAGAATGCTGTCTAAACTGAAAAGCTGTTCTGGCCACCACGTTGAATGCATTTGTTCCTGTACTGACAATGTACCAGGAAAACTAGGACGAGATAATCATGATCTAGAGTTCTCAGAGGTGCCACATCTCTTAACAACAAGTCTCGTACTGGAATGAGTGTGCTTATTTCACACTTGATCTTAGCCAAAAGGCCGAGAAGCGATAAGTGTGTGCTTATTTCAGAATAAATTAACTACGTAAGTTATGGAGAAAAAAAGATAACTAAGAATCACAAGACCTTTGCAATCCTCTGGCAGATATGACCTCGAATTCTGCTTACTGTTTGAGGCCCCATTTCCTTGCTTCATGGGATAATGATGTCACTCCAGATTTACATGTAACATATTTGATTCATAACTTATGGTTGAGCAGCCAATTTAAAGTAGTCTATATGATTAATATGATGAGAACCTAGAAATAGTCAAGATACTTATCAATGCCATAGTTTAGTTCCTCACAAAGATAATACTCCTAAAGTACTAAGAGAGAAAAAAATAATTATTTCAAAGAGAAAACAGCATGGCAGAGAATATGGTAATAACTCTACCATGTATAGAATTCTCTTTTCCATTTGTGCCCCTCTCTGACACACAAATCCCAGAGAAGAACTTGCTAACACCAACGGTGTTGGAAAAATTGTAAGCTCAAGGCTAGAACTTCTTTGGAGGTATTGGCTATCGGAAAAACTAGAAGGACCAGAGCGAGGCTCAGAGGGAAGCTTGCGGGCCTGGCCTATGGTATCAGAGAAGGGGGCTTAATTAGGGCTCTGAAGTTTTCTTCTAGTTTATCTTTTAAGATTGGTACCCTGCCCAAGTATGCTGATGTTTGTTTGATTGCAGAACTTTTGTTCTCTCCATCCCTAGAACTTAAGCAAATGAGGGATGTTAAGGAAGATAGGAAACCCACTTCATTTCCAAAAATGAACAGAAATGGGGAGTGGATGAATCACTTAGTAGATTTTCAGGTGCCTAATATCTGAGCTTCAGGGAGGACTAATCTACAAGTAAAAAGTTGAAAGGTAACAGTCTTGGACTTCATGCCCACATGAATATATACACATGGAATTATAAGAACATTTCTGAAGCCTCAGAGTCTATCATATTTTAAATCAAAATCTCTTGGCTTTCAGGAGACGTGATGTCACAGTAAATACATAAAAATCAGAAGCTAAGTTGGATAAGAGTTCGGCTATTACTTCATTCTTTGCCATTAAAGACCTTTTTAAGATTTGCTACTCTTCAATCTCATTAGCAATCTTTTTCCTTTTTTTTTTTTTTTTTTTTTTTGAGACAGGGTCTCAAACTGTTGCCTTGGGTAGAGTGCCGTGGCATCACAGCTCACAGCAACCTCCAACTCCTGGGCTTAAACAATTCTCTTGCCTCAGCCTCCCAAGTAGTTGGAACTACAGGCGTCTGCCACAACACCTGGCTATTTTTTGTTTGTGGTTGTCTTGTTGTTTGGCAAGCCCACGCCAAGTTCAAAACTGCCAGCCCCAGTGTATATGGCTGGTGCCCTAGCCTGTGACCTACAGGCACCGAGCCTCACTAACATACTTTTTTAGCTCAGAAATATGTTTAGTATGTAGAAATTACATGATATGGGGCGGTGCCTGTGGTTCAGTGAGTAGGGCACCGGCCCCATACACTGAGGGTGGCAAGTTTGAACCCAGCCCCGCCAAACTGCAACAAAAAAATAGCCGGTACCATGGAATACTATGCAGCCTTAAAGAAAGATGGAGACTTTACCTCTTTTGTGTTTACATGGATGGAGCTGGAACATATTCTTCTTAGCAAAGTATCTCAAGAATGGAAGAAAAAGTATCCAATGTACTCAGCCCTA
>CAUYON010058242.1:0-10351 GCA_963573935.1 Arctocebus calabarensis
TTTATATAGTGATCAAGGAAATGCCATGAAGGATATCTGTAACAGTACGATCAAAATATTTCTGAATGTATATGAATCGTGCCCTGTGATTGCACCAATGTACATAATTATGATTCAATAAAATTATTTAAAAAAAATGAACAAAAGAGTCAAATCCATCATTGTATTAGTTCCTTTTAGTCTTCTAGTTCCAACTATAGCAGACTTCTCATAAATGGAGAAACTCCAGTATAAAAGTATCTTTGATAAAAAAGCAATGGATCTAATACAATGACTCTACTCAAACTTACCATGTTTGTTTTTACAGGGGAGACATCATAACCAGAGTTTGGTTTCTGCATTGGCTCCTATTAAATTACTCGCCTGACATTTATTTTATTACATTGCTTGTAATAGGTATTTATCAACAAATGTACTGCTGTAAGAATTAAAAACAATTACATTCATATAGCTTGCTTGTGACATTAACATTACTATTTTCTCATCCTTCTCCCAAGAGTGTAAAATTTCAGGTATATTCATTTATTGTTTCAGGGACTTTTTTATAGTACTAACCTAAAAACAGTAGCGAACCCAACCAGCCGCATGGACTGGCCGAGATTCACATAGGAACTTGTGCTTCAAAATCCTTGCCTCGCTGGGTCCATCATTCTCAAAAATATTATATCCTAAATCTTGTATAATTTTAATCAAACCCTGCAATAGACTGAATGTTTGTGCCTCCCAATTTATACATAGAAATCCTAATTTCAATGTGACAGTATTTGGAAGCCAGGCCTTTGGGAAATGATTTGGTCCTGAGGGTGGAGCTCTCATGAAAGGATTAGTGCCTTCATAAGATCAGGCTATAGCCGCACTAGCTTTCATGCTGCTCCCTATAAGGACACGGCAAGAAAATTGCTGTTTATAAATCAGGAAAAGAACCCTTACCAGGAATCTGATCCTCCTGGCAGCCTAATCTACGACTTCCAGTCTCCGTAACAGTGAGAAATAAATGTTGTTTAAACCACCTAGTCTAGGATAACTTGTGAGAGCAGTCTAAGCTAGCACAAACCCCGACATTGAAAAAAACCTTCTTTAAACCATGCCCCTCAAGGCCTCATAAATATCCTGTCTTTGCCCCTCCCCATTCGAAACAGTACAAAAATTCTATTAAGACAAATATGTCTTTTTCCATGGTAAGCAATAAACTCGTATCTGTTTCATCAACAGTTTATTTTGGTGGTATTTTCATGATTTAAGTCACATTTTTTAATCTACAAAGCCAAAAACTTGTAAAATGCTCAATTCTTTATTTAAATTGCATACAGTAGTTCAAAACAGTCTCAAAGAAGTCAATTCACAGTCTCTGCTTTTCTTACTATCAATGTTTGTCCTTCGTATTTCTCAAATAAACCTGTCAGTTATATTTTCCTGATATAAGATACACAGAGTTTTATTGTATTTAAATAGAGTGGTTAACTAATATAATTAACCTTCCCATTAGAGTATCTAATATTTTATTCCAATAAAAATACATTAATAATTTAACTCATAAAAAATATAGGCCATCAATAGTACTAGTCAAAAGTCCTATGTAGAGAATGACCATATCTTTAGGCCATATTGTATCAGACCCTATTAATATATCATCCAATTGCAGGCTCTTATTACCATTATGGTATCACCACTCTGTGCTGATTTCCAAAATCAGGGCATTTCTTAGAGGTTTAATAAGAGCTATTATTCATTGCTTTGACAATTCAGCCTTCTCCATCGTTCCCACTAATTTCATGGGAGAAATGTCACAGCTTTCCCTACATAGGTGGTACATGTCTGCCTTTCTCACTCTTGTCCCATCTGCACTGTCTTTTATAAATGTCTTGAAGTTGCTTCATATATAATATATACTGATTTTTACCACTGGTATATGTATTTTTCCTCAGTGCGTCAACAGACATTTGTAAGGCAGAAGTTAGATGCATGAGCTAACAGGACTCTCAGAGAGCTATTAAAGCGAAAAACAAAAAGATAAACATAAAAATACTCCCCAAGCTCCCATGAACATGCACTTAAAGCTGACGAAACACAAAAGGCATATGGGGGTGCTGTGTGTTTTACCTCACTGGTAACTTTTTTCTCAAAGAAAAGGTCATTTTAAATGAGTGATTACATACATGCTTACTATGTGCCTCAGAGTACTCTAAGAGCTTCACAAACAAAAACTTATTTAATCTTTATAATATCCCTAAGAGATAAGTAGTACCATTATTCCCACATGCAGATAAGCATACTAAGACAGAAATTACGTGCTTTTTTCTAAGAAGCCCCAGTAAATAATAGGAAGAAGATCTGTGCTTCAAACCACTAAATTATATTGCATCTCATTCCTACTGCTACAAGAAATAAAACAGAACTTCCACAGGTGCTTTCAGAAACATTTCATTGCTCATAACTTTAAAAAATAAAACTGGTAAGTACATTACAAAGAACAAAAAGTCAGGAATCAAGTTATAGGAATAATGAGAAAGATAATACCTAAAATAAAGTTGTTTTTTTAGTAGAATCAATTGATGATCTAACTTGCAAAGATCTACAATTAACAGAATAAAAGGAAAAACACAAGATCATCTCAATAAATACAGAAAAAAAATCAAGAAAATTCAACAATCTTGACCAAAAATAACCAGAAAGCTAAATGTGAAAGGGAACGTTGTGTATGTTATGGGAAGAGAAATGTGTTTATTTAAAATCAAACAAGCATCATATATAAATTTGAAAGTTTCCTCTAATAAAGGACACAATGAATGATGACAGCTAGCAACACTCCTGATGCTTTTTTTAAAAAAACAAATAAATTTCTCTTATCATGAGAACATGAAGCCCCTTATTCTATAGGCCTAATGTAATAATGCCAGAAATAGAAATTAAAATTATATGAGTAGGAAATAGAATGTTGTTGTTTCTAAATGGTATGATTATGTATGTTAAAAAAAATTGAAAATGGGGGAAATGGAACAAGATAGCCAAATAAAATTTTAAAAATCGAAAGAAAACTTAATATGATTAATAAATGAGTTTAACAACATGACTAGAAGGCAGTGCCTGCGGCTCAAAGTAGGGTGCCAGCCCCACATGCCAGAGGTGGTGCGTTCAAACTCAGCCCAGTCAAAAACCACAAAAACATGACTAGAAATACAAGATGAATATGAAAGGCAATTGTATTTCCACATCTCAAGCAAATAGAAAGTAATTTTAAAGATATTGTGCACGTAGCATCAAAAATATCAAATAGCTGGGAACAAACCTAATGAATTTAATATAGAAGATATAAAATATTATTGAGAGAAACTAGAAAAAGTCAATTTAACAAGACAAATTATTTTCTTAGCTGGGGATACTCAACACTATATAGCTTCATGTGCTCCCCTGATTAATATATAAATGGGATGAAATCCCAAACCTTTTCAGGAGGATTATAAATCTAAATGTAAAAGGCAAGCCATACATTCTAGGTGGTAACACAGAAATCTTCCTAAACCTGAAATAAAAAAAAAAAAAGATTTCTTAAATAAGATAAAATGTTTTTAACTAGATAGGAAAAGATCCATATTTTAAAATTTTAAAGGAACTAAAAAGTAAAGCACACCAAGGGGGACAATGTGTGCAACCTACAGAATCAACAATGTGCATATGTTGTCAACAAACAAAGTCTAATTTTGTAAATGGTCAAAATATTTAAACAAAGATTTCACTAATGATCATAATCAACTGATCAATAAACAAATGAAAAAGTGTTCAAATTGGCTATCACAGAAAACCACACTAAAATACCAGTGAGGTTACTTTCACACCCACCAACACAGTTCAAACTAGCAACTTGGGAACACCAACCTTCGGTGAGGATGTGCCACACGGAAAAGTTACACACTCAAAATGATTGCATCAACTTTGGAAACCTGGCAGTATCGACTAAAGTTAAAGTCACACCTGTGCTATACTCTTACCATTTCATTCTTAGAGGAATACACAAAAGAAGTACATGCATAGGTTTTCTAAGAGGCATCTCAAGAATCTTCACAGCTACATTATTCATAACTCTAAGCTGGAAACCACTCAGTTGACCACAATAAAATAGGAAAATAATTTATGGTTCATTCACGAAACAAAATTCCATACAGCAATGAAAATGAGCAAACATGGATGAACTGCATGAAAAATGTTCAGTGAAAAAAGCCACGTGCCAAAGAATGTACATTGTGTGATTCTACTTTTACAAACTGTAAAGACATGCAAAACTGGTGTATGGTGTTAGAAATTAAGAATATGGTTGCCTTCATAGTTGATGGAGTGTACAATAATTTGAAAGTTTTAATAATGTTCTATTGTTTCATCTGAGAAGTGATTATCTTGGCATAATTTTGTTGATGATTTTTTAACTTTACTTTGATGCTATTTTCCATTTATGTACAATTTATTTAATTTTTTTAATTAAAAGACTTTGTTGGAAGGAGTTCTATGAGGTATGAATGCTTGATCTCACTTATTCTCCCTTAAAGAAGTGAAAACTTGTAGATTAAGTACTATCAGCAATCTAATAAAAAACTAAAACACTGAAGAAATTATGGTTTGAAAGATAGTGAAGATGCAGTGTTCATAATTTGCAAACCTTGCAAACCTTCATCCACTTGCTCACTTAACCACACCCCACTACCACCACCCCACCTTTAGCTGCTTCCATAGAAATGTTACAAGAGTTTTGAAAGTCTGAAGAGAAGACACTCCTGAATAACATGCATCATGCTAGTCTCACATATAAGAAGTAGGATTGCTTTGCCTAATTTTCTACCTCTCCCTACTTTTAGAATTACAGTTAATGTGTAAAATAGTTTATCTTTTCCCAGAAAACTCCTCAAGATCTCACACAAAGTCTGCTGATAGATGAACGAATTTCAAGAAATGTCAAACACACCCAGAGATGTCTGGATCCCAACAATGGACACAGCTGAGGCTCCTTTGCCACCTATAGAACAAGAATACGCAGTAGCGTGTGAAGTTAAATTACTATAAACTTTCTAAGCACTCTACTTGTAAGCCTTTAACAGGGGCCCTCAAACTTTTTAAACAAGGGGCCAATTCCCTGCCCCTCAGACTGTTGGAGGGGCGGACTATAGTTAAAAAAAAAAACAATGAACAAATTCCTATGCACACTGCACATATCTTATTTCGAAGTAAAAAACAAAATGGGAACAAATACAATTCACACTGCTGCGTGTGGCCCATGTGGACCCGTGCTTAGAAAGCAGTTAGAAAGGTGAGTTCTCATTTTAAGGACCCAAAGAAATTTATATATTAGGTAACCATAAAAAAATGCAAAGAAGACATAAGATTAATTAAAAATCCATTAGAACATTTAGATGATGGTATAATGGTTCAAAACCTGAAATAGAAAGAAGTCACTGGTATAATGGTTCAAAAACTGAAATAGAAAGAAGCCACTGATATTCACAGAAATTTCTTTTGCTTTTTAAAAAAATTATTTGTAATTGTTTGGGATTCATTGAGGGTGCAAAGAATTAGGTTACACTGATTGCAATTGTTAGGTAAAGTCCCTCTAATAATCGTGTCCTGCCTCCAAAAGATGTGCCATACACTGTGACCCCCCCAAGCCCCCTCCCTTTCTCCCCTCCCCACACCCTCATTCCCCTACCTCCACCCCTTGCATTAGTTCATCCTTTGTCTTCCTATAAGAATAAAGTACATTGGATTCTTGCTTTACTAAGAAGAAAGTGTTTCAACTCTTTCCAGGTTAATACAAAAGCTATAAAGTCTCCATCTTTTTAATGGCTGAATAGTTTTCCATGATATACATATACCATAGCTTGTTAATTCATTCCTGGGTTGATGGACATTTCGGTTGTTTCCAAATTTTGGCAATTGTAATTGAGCTACAATAAACATCTTTATAATAAAATGATTTTTTTTTTCATTCTGGGTGGATGCCCAGTAATGAGATTGCAGGATCAAATGGGAGGTCTAATTTGAGTTTTGAAAGAAAGTCCAGTTTGCAGTCCCACTAGCAGTGTGAAAGTGTTCTCCACATCCATACCAGCATCTGCAGCCTTATCTCAGGGTGGTTTTGATTTGCATGTTTTGATGATTAGGGACAAGGAGCATTTTTTCATATGTTTGTAAGGCATTCATCTGTCTTCTTTAGAGAACGTTCTATTCATCTCTCTTGCTCAGTGATATAAGAGATTGTTGGTTCTTTTTTTCATTTTATAATTAAAGTTCTCTGTAGATCGTAGTTAGTTATCAAGCTTTTGTCTGATTCATAAAGTGCAAACATCTTTTCGCATTCTGTAGGTTGGATATTTGCTTTGGCTGTTGTCTCCTCAGCTGTACAGAAGCTATTCAATTTAATTAGTTCCATTTGTTTATTTGTGGTAACTGCCATGTAAGTCTTTTTCATAAACTCTTTCCCCATGCTGATATCTTCAAGTGTTTACACCACACTTTCTTCAAGGATTTTTTTTTTCTTGAGACAGTCTCACTTTGTCCACCCCAGTAGAGTGCCATGGCATCATAGCTTACAACAACCTCAGACTCCTGGGTTCAAGAGATTCTCTCGCCTCAGCCACCCAAGTAGCTGGAACCACAGGCACCTGCCATAATACCTGGCTATTTTTTGGTTGTTGTTGCAGTTGTCATTGTTGTTTTAGATGGCCCATGCCGGGTTTGAACCCACAAGCCTCAGTGTTTGTGGCCGGTGCCCTTCCCACTGAGCTATGAGCTCCTCCTCTTCAAGGATTTTTATTATTTCATGCCTTAGATGTAAATCTTTTATCCATCTTGAATCAATTTTTGTAAGTGGTGAAAGGTACAGGTCCAGTTTCAATCTTTTACATGTGGTTTCTCAGTTGTCCCAGCATCATTTATTGAGTAGGGATTCCTTCCCCCGTGTATGTTCTTGCTTGGTTTATCAAAGATGAGGTGGCTGTGAGATGTTAATTTCATTTCATGGTTTTCTATTCGATTCCAGATGTCTATATCTCTATTTTTGTGCCAATACCATGCTGTTTTGATCACTATGGCCTTGTAGTATAGCCTAAAGTCTGGTAAGGTGATGCTCCTGGCTTGCTGTTATTACTAAGAATTGCCTTGGCTATAAAGGTTTTTTTTCTGGTTCCACACAAAATGAAGAATTCTTTTTTCCAAAACTTGAAAGTATGATATTGGTATTTTAATGGGGATTGTAAGGACTTCTATAAAGAAAATTATGAAATTATAAGAAAATAAATAGCAAAAGATATTAACAAATAGAAGAACATACCATGCTTACGTCTGGGAAGAATCAACGTGGTTAAAATGGCTATACTTTTCAAAGCAATCTACAGATTCTTTTGCCTTTTTCTAAAACTGTTTTTTAAAATTTTCAGTCTAAATTTCTCTTCCAAAAAATAATTAGCCAATCAACAACTGAGAGAATAAATTGTAAAATAAGAATAAAATTTCTCATATCCTGTTTTGTATTTTTAATCTATTATGTCATAATATATATAGTATCTTACAATCATGATATTAAGACACTAATGTTCTTTTATTATTAACATAGTGAAAACATCAGTGCACAGGCAAATGGCGTCAACATAAAAATAATTACTCATGGTGCCTAGAGCTGTGCCCAGTACATAGTAGATACTTAATAAATATTTACTGCTTGAATTAATTAATAAATGTCAAAAGCTAAGTAGTTATCTTTAATTGTATTTCCCTTAATCACCCTTCACAATCTAGTTAGCTATCAGTCTGTTCCTTGTAGCTTGAACTAATCCTCCAAAAATATATTATAAACTTAAAAATCCACAATAGCTTACCATTGCAATTAGAAGCAAAAAGAAAGAAAAAAAAAAAAAAAGAAAAGAAAAGACAATCTATTTTTATCACAATTTCCCTCAGAGTTATGCCCATTATCTCTGAGGGAGCAAAGATCTTATTTTTTTATTTATTTATTATTATTATTTTTTTTGCTATTTTCAAAACTTAAATAATTCCTTCATCAGTAACAGTTACTTGATTAAAAACTTGTTGAATAAATATATGATAGGGATTTAACTACAGTTATTAAGCAGCATATTTTATGTTTATTTCCCTTCCTTTCATCTCTTCCACCAATTCCAGAGATGGATTTCCTCCTTCCCCATCCTGCAGAAACAGAATATGACTTTTTAAAAAGCCCTTATGGTACACATGAGGGAATAAATTTATACTTGGTACATACTGGATAGGGTTAGAGCAGTTAAAGGAAAGGAAGGTGAGAGAATGAGGACTGAGCCCAATAGGAAGGAGTGAGCACAGCAGGATCTTCCCTCACAAGGACTGAGGAGGTGAAGGAGGCACTGCACCCACATTTCCAGAAGAGTGGGATGCCCACTCGTTTATTGCCAACAAACATTTAGAGTAGAGGGTTACTTATTTGTTTGAGTACTGAGACATCAAGTAAAAACCTTGTCCTCCAACCAAAATAAAACTAAACAGAACTCTTTCTCACCTTTTCCCTCAAACCAAATAAAACTAAACAGAACCAAATGGGAACTGTTCAAGGATTTGAGCAGCTGTGCATAATTGCATTATTATGAATTAGTGAGTGGGTTAATGAACAAAGAAAGTTGAAATATTTGAGCACAGTGCACAAAGTTGAATAAGAAATTAAATTGTAAAAACATATATTTGTTGGGCGGCACCTGTGGCTCAAAGGGGTAGAGGTCTGGCTCCATATGCTGGAGATGGCGGGTTCAAGCCCAGCCCCAGCCAAAAACTGCAAAATAAATAAATAAATAAATAATATATATTAAAAAATATATATATTTGTTGTATGCATGTATGAAATTTGTCCACAACTAAAATGCTAAACTGCAAAAGCAGTAAAGCTTTAGAAGAAAAGTCAAGGTGGAATAAGAATGGCAACTCCAGCAGAGCCCTAGCATTTTTTCATTCGAAGTTTCATTCCGTTCACTATATAGAAATGTACCACTTAGTGATGGGACTCAAACATCATGGAATTTACTTACACAAACCTAGATGGCATAGCCCCCTGTACATCTATACACCTAGATTACCTATTACTCCTAGGCTAAAACCTGTACAACATATAACTATCCTGAATATTGCAGACAATTGTAACACAGGGTAAATATTTGTGTACTGAAACATATCTAAACATAGAAAAAGTACAGTAACAAAATAGTATTATAATTTTATGGGACCAGCCTCATATTTGCAGTCAACCATTGACCACAACACCATCATGTAGTGCACAACTATATAGTTCCCATGTGACATAGGCATTGGCAAAATTTCCTAGTAGTAATTATTTGAAATTACTTATCAGAACAGTAATGAAAGTAGAAGTAGTATTTGTTGTAACAACAACAGATAAATGATGACATAATACCAAGGATATCTTAAAAAGTACAAAAATACATAAAGAGATTAATTGCAAAGCAGAGACTTCTTTATTGATCCTAAAAATAGCTTCATCTTAGCAACAAGTTAGCAGGTTTAGTTTATGGCACAAAGACCTGTCCCTTGTTCCCACCTCAATTATATCTTCATTCATATGTGTAGCATGCAATTTTGTTTAAGATAATCTCTGACCTTGTTCTCTTCGTAGGACTACAGCACCAATAGGTGCTTACCATTTTTCTGCCTGCACCAGAGAGTTTTGAATTGACCTAAGCACTTTAGAGCTTTTTCTAATACAAGGAGTAGATGTTTGGATCCTTCCAGAACATTTTCTTCTTGGCTGAGAGAGGTAGGAGTAGGAGGACGAGGAGGAAATGCAGAAGAGCAAGTGGTTTGAGAGCAAATGGTTAAGAAAGGCAGGAAAAATGGCAACAAAAAAAAAAAAGAAAGGCAAGAGAAATGAGGGCTCTATTTGCTGATTGTTCAGGTACAGTTTAATGATGTTACAAATTTTAAAAATAAAACCTTAAACAAGTTCTGAAAAATTATCTTTCTCTCTTTTTTTTTAATAATTTTATTGAATCATAATTCTGTACATTGGTGCAATCACAGGGCACGATTCATATACATTCAGAAATGTTTTGATCGTACTGTTACAGATAGCCTTCATGGCATTTTCTTGATCATTATATAAAGACATTGATACTCTACATTTAATAAGTTTCCCCAGTACCCTGCTAAGATGCACCATAGGTGTGATCCCACCAATTGCCCTCCCTCCACCCATACTCCCCCCTCCCTACCCCTCCCTTTCCCCTTTCCCTGTATTCCTATGCTATAATTGGGTTTTAGCCTTCATATGAAAGCTATAAATTAGCTTCATATTAGGGCTGAGTACATTGGATAC
>CAUYON010058243.1:0-17594 GCA_963573935.1 Arctocebus calabarensis
ATATAGTGATTATGAAAATGCCATGAAGGCTATGTTAAACAGTTCGATGAAAATATTTCAGATTGTATATGAAGTCAGCACATTGTGCCCCATGATTGCACTAATGTACACAATTATGATTTAATAAAAATTTTTTTAAAAGACTCCCATCTTTAAAAAATAGCCAGACATTGCTGTGGCGGGCACCTATAGTCCAAGCTACTTGAGAGGCTGAGGCAAGAGAAGAGTTTGAGGTTGCTAAGCTATGATGCCACAGTACCCTACATGGGTGACAAAAGTGAGACTCTGTCTCAGAAAAAAAAGTTCAGTAGATATTTAAGAATGATGCACACCTCATTATTTAAAAGACAAGGATGGGCCCATTGCATCTAGTTTATTTCTGAGCTAGACAGGGAGGCCAGTGAGTAATCACACAATCAGGATCCAAATCTGACTTTGAAATTTAGGCAGCTTCTATCTCTGATAAGAACCTTCGTTCGTGAATCCATCCGGTGAGGGTGGGAGTCAGTGACTGGTTCTCAGAATGGGACTGTTAGGGATCAGGTGTCCAGGTTCCCCAAACCTAGTTGACCTGGTTCAATTACTCAGCTGAGCTAGAAAGTTCATCTGAGGCACTGTGGTAACCGAAAACAAAAGTGAGTAGAAACTGGAAGTAAAACTGGAGCAGTACAGGCAGTGCAGATAGAAAGCAAAAGTAACTTGCACAAATTTCAGGGTAACAAAGACAGATTTCATTTAAGAAGAACAAAAAGAAAGTTTAGAACATTTCCAAAGAGTGTTGGAAGTGTTTACCACTCACGGAGAGGTCAGAGAAACACATGAGGGCAGTGTGGAGGTATAAATACCTATTCTCTCAGTTTGAAATTGGTTGTAAGACTTTCCTTGATCTCCTTGCACTGCCAGGCAGTATCGCTTTTTTCTACTGGTTGAATGGTGAATGACCCTAAAGACCCTCCGGCCCTCCTCATTCCTCAGGCCAGGCTTTCCTCCCATTCCCCCTTGAATCCCCTTTTTGATGTCCCTTCTCAGGACCATCTGGGACTGCATAGGGGCTAGTTTGTTAGGCCAGGGAAGCGAGCCAGTGGAGGGGCTCTGGGAGACGGGTCCTCTCTACTTCCTGACAGAGTTTCCTGGCCTTGTTTTCATCTCTCCCATAAGGAATTTTGCCTTTACAAAACTGAGCTTTTGATTGTCTGCAGAGCATCAAATGAATAAAGGGTGGGAGTCAAAATAATCCAACCCTGATGATCCATTACTCTTCCTCTTAAAATACTGAAATATCAAGTTAGAAGGACCTTCAGTGTTCATCTTCTTCAAACATCTCACTTTATGGATGGCCATATCAAAGAAGAGAAATATTTTATCATTTGCTTTCAATTAACATGTAAACTTGCTTAGATTTGGGGATAGCTCCTAGAAGTACTACTTGAGTAGGACTCTGACACCACAATCAAGCCCAACTCAGAGAAAGTTGAGGTTGATTGGTTATGTCTGCCATGAGAAATGGATTGGGAAGAGGTACTCCATAAGTCAGCTTCTCCTTAAGTCCTTAGCAGCGGCAGGATAATCCAGCATGCACAGTAGAAGCCACATAAGGAAGGAAGATAATATAGCACCAAAGGCAAGTTTTCTCACCTTGCAATATAAGGAAACTGAATCTTCGAAAAATGAAATATGTTCAAAGTAACTAAAATGGTAAGTGATAGAACAGGGATTACACCTCAAGTCTCCCTGCCCCCAAAACCTACCCTTTTGCCTACTGTGCTAACAAGTCCTCCTTGGTGACTGGCCCTTGTCCATTAGCCCCCAAAGAATCCCACCTTACTCATCTCTGATAGTTATTCTAAGATAGCTTGGAGAGTCATCTGCTATTGGCTTCTATAGCTAAGACTCAGACACAAAAAGATGCAGTCCTAAATCATCTTCTCTTTCAGGTCCAAAGTTAACCATTTTCTGAATCTTTTCCACAGAACATCTTTTACATGTCACTTGGCTACAGCCCTTCCTTTTAACCTGCTTGATTTATTCAAATGTGGAAAAATGACTCACCAGTTGCATGAAGACAAACCCAGCTGTGTGCCCAAGATAATTATTTCAGAGTAATTAAAATGAGCTATGGGGCTGCTGAACTAAACACCAAAACATGATTCTGCACTTTCCCTCTTATCTGTGTCCATTTTCTGTCTGTCAAAAGAAACTGCTTGCTAGGATGGGGGTGCCAAACATTAATAATTACTCTTTAGCAACCTTACTAAGGGATCATCTCTGCCCAGGAGGCTTCCTAGAGCTCCAGAGAAAAACTCTGGCCTGAAATCAGAGGGCTCCAAGGTAACCGCCCATGTCATTTGCTGTTGGTGAGCATCCTCAAAATCTATCCTAAATAACCTAAAACCAACCAGAGAGTCACAGGGTAACAGGGGACAGTGGAGTTCCTGCCCCTCCTCCCTAATCCCTTGCATGAACGCTCTCCAGCCTCAATTTTTAGTTCCTAAGTATAAAAAGCTCAAGTTCCTCTGTGTCTTAGGTTGGCTCCCCTCAAGCAGAACTGGGATGGAGACTCTTATGCAAGTGGTTTTATTGAAGAAGTTACCTCAGGAGAAATGTGCAGGGTGTGAGGTGGTAGGATAGGGCAGGGGAGCAGTGAGGCAAAAATGAGCTTTCAGCAACCTTTTGGCCTTATGCCATGAGGGCTCAGAAGCATGATTTGTATCACAGATTGGACCACCAGAGGCCAGGGACCTGACTACTCTACTTTGTATTAGCCATTGCTGACAGCTACCCCCATGTTGCATCCCATAAGCCAAGAGCCCCCATAAGGAAGCAGGGCAGGTGTGAGTCATTAGCAACCAACACCCAGCTGAAAGGGGAGAGCCCCAATGAAGAAACAGGGATCTGAAACAGGGGGAACTGTCAGCACCTACTATACTTCCTTAAATGGCTTTATGGTGTGTTGACAGAGAATATCAACTTGCAAGGAATCCTGAACCTGGGTGAGATCTGTGGGCCCCAAAATACCCATGCTTGATTTTTTAGGGATTGTGTGATTGCATTGAAATGATTTGCAAAATGTATACATATGAAAATTTGATTCTCTGTGGAGCATATGACCTCTTGGGTCCAGAACTTCACCATCAAGATTCCTGAGAGCTATCAATCAACGTGAGGTTATTTAATTTCCAAGTTTTTGTATGCGTATGCAGATTCCTATTATTACTGAGTTCAACTTTTATTCCATGATGGTCTGAGAAAATACAAGGAATGATTTCTATTCTTTTAAATTTGCTAAGGTTAAATTTGAGACCCAAGATGTGATCAATTTTGGAGGATGATCTATGGGCTGATGAGAAGGATGTGTATTCAGTTTTGTTAGGATGAAATGTTCTGAAGATGTCTGTTAGATGCAAATGTTGAATAGTTAAGTTTAAATCTAAAATTTCTTTGCTTAGCTTCTTTTTGGAGGATGTATCTGAAACTGCCAAAGGAATGTTAAAGTCCCTGACAATTATGGTGCTGAAGGAAATAAAGTTGCTCATGTCTGTTAGAGTTTCTCTTATAAATTGAGATGCATTCTGGTTGGATACATAAATGTTGATAATTGAAATCTCATCATGTTGAGTGTTTTCCTTGACAAATAAGAAGCTTTTGCACTGCCAAGAACACACTAAGTAAAGCAAATAGAAAACCCTCACAATGGGAGAGGACTTTTGCAAGTTATATTTCTGACAAACTTCTAATAACCAGAATCCACAGAGAAATCAAACTTATTACTAAGGAAAAAACAAGTGTTCCCATTTCATGGTGGGCAAGAGACATGAACAGAAGCTTCTTTGAAGAAGACAGGTGCATGATTTACAGACACATGAAAAAATGCTCATCATCTTTAATCATCAGAGAAATGCAAACCAACACTACTCTGAGATACCATCTAACTCCAGTAAGAGTAGCCCACATCACAAAATCCCAAAACTACATATGTTGGCATGGATGTGGAGAAGAGGGAACACTTTTGCACTGCTGGTGGGAATGCAAGCTAGTACGTTCCTTTTGGAAAGAAGTTTGGAGAACACTCAGGAATCTAAATATAGATCTACCATTTGATCCTGCAATTCCTCTTTTAGGTGTATATCTAAAGGACCAAAAATCACTTGACAATAAAGATATTTGCACCAGATTATTCACCACAGCTCAATTCATAATTGCCAAGTCATGGAAGAAGCCTAAGTGCCCATTGACCCATGAATGGATTAATAAATTGTGGTATATGTATACCATGGAATTCTATGCAGCATTGAAAAAAGATGGAGACTTTACCTCTTTTGTGTTTGAAGGTAAACATGGATGGAGCTGGAAAATATTCTTCTTAGTAAAGTATCTCAGGAATGGAAAAAAATATATCCAATATACTCAGTACTACTGTGAAACCAATTTATAATCACTTATACTTGCATATGAAAAATGAAACACAACTATAGCCTAGTATGAAGGAGGGAAGAGGAGGGAGTGAAGAAGGGAGGGAGGGTTTGATAGAGGGAGGGTTAGTAGGGGGACCACACCTATGGAGCATATTGCAAGTACAAGTTGGATCTACCAGATGTAGAATACAAATGTCTTAATGCTGTAATTGGGTAAAAGAGGTGAAAGTTATGTTGATTAGTAGCATGTAAGCACTCCAATTTGTACAAATAATCAACACAATGAATCCCGTAATGGCGTAAATGTATGTATGAGCTATGTACAAATGACTTAATAAAAAATAAATTAAAAAAAAAAAGATTCCTGAGAGGAAGGGCATGAGTCAGTCTTTTATAGGCAGCTCTTCCAGACTCTTCCTAGGAAAAGAAAGTTGCTTCCTTTTTGTCTGATGCATACCTCAGAGGCATATCTGGGGGAATGGGAAGTAGATAAGATACTACCTTACATTTTCTGAAGGTAGCAACTTTTTTAAATTTGAAGATGGTGATGACAAAGATTAAAGTTAAAGTTTGAGTACTTGCTATGCGTTACCCATTACTCTAAAGGTTTGCAGAGAAGGTCCTACTGAGTTTTCAAAGCTATCCTTTCACCTAGCATAGCCCATTTTCTTTTATGAGAAAAACAGAACACTGAGAAATTAAGTAAGTTGGCTAGCTTCTAAGAGCTAGAAAGAAATAGAGCCAGGATTTGGGCTCAGTCTGATTACAGAGCTGTAGAAGGAAGCCAGGTAAAAATTCGTGGCAGAAGTATCAAGGTTCAGACTCTGATGCAGGAAAGGAGACACACTAGGAGGACAGGCCTTTGAATGAGGCTCTTTCCCCATTAGAAACCATACAAGTCAAGCTCCCTAGGATATAGTTAAGTCTCTAAAAAATGGGTCATAGAAATAAATCAATTAAATGTTTTAATGGTATATATAGAGTAGGAACGTGCCTAGATCAAGTTTTTAGTGCCTAAAAGGTGTTCAGGAAGTGTAATTTACCTTCTATTAAAAGAATGCTATTTTTATCCCTTCTTCCATCAGATACTCTACCCTGTCTCAGAAAAGCAGTGCCTGGTACCCAGGGCATCCACTAGTCCGCCTCCAGCCAGGGACGCCACCTGTGACTGTGCATCCATGTGTCCTGCAGCAGCTGGGCTTCCACAGGTCCGCCTCCAGCCAGAGACTCTGCCAGCAACCATGCGGCCCAACACCCAACACCCGCTGGGCCTCTGTAGGCCTGCCCCTGGCCAGGGACTCCACCAGTGACCACCAGGCTCTGCGCTCAGCACCTGCCAGGCCTCCGCAGGTCTGCCATTGGCCAGGGACTCCACCGGTGACCACACAGATCCACACCACACACCCATGGGGCCTCTGCAGGGCCACCTTTCTCTAGGAACTCCGTCAGCAACCACACAGCTCTGCACCCAACACCCACCAGGCCTCTGCATGCCTGCCTCCAGTCCAGGACTCCAGGAGCCAAGCAAACCGTGTCCTCCCTCTGTACACTCCCTGCCTCTGCACTGGTCCTGCCTGTCTGACGAGGGACTCTGGAAGCTGCAGGACTGGGGCCCTCCCTCTGCATGGAGCCCTCCTTCCAGCCAGAGACTGCTGGAGCTGTGGGCTCTCTTTGCCAAAGTCACTGGTCACCTGGCACTCACAGAACCAAGTTCACTATCCCTCGTCCTGCTGCTGGATCCAGGGGTATGACACTCCAGAGCTGCTCCTGCAGCCAGAACTCCCTGGCTGGGGCAGTCCCAGAGGAACTACACAGGGTCAGTCCCTACAAAGTTCCAGCAAGAATAGAGTGATCCCATTGGGTTTAATCTTAGAGAGACACCTCCCCAACTCTGAGGACAGCCAGAGGCAATGGTGAAAAACAATCATGGGGTGGAATCAACAGAAAAACTCTGGCAATATGAATAATCAGAGTAGATCAACTCCTCCAAGGAATGACAAGGCAGACACAGCATAAGATCCCATGCATAAACAAAGGGCTGAGATGTCAGAAATTGAATTCAGAACATGGTTAGCAAATAATATCAGTGGAATAAAGGAAAAGATGGAATTAGAATTTCAAGCAGTAATCCAAAAGATGTCTCAAGATTTCAATGAATTCAAAGACAAAATAACCAAAGATTTTGACACCTTGAGACAAGAAGTTGCAGCCCTCAAAGATATGAGAAATACAGTAGAATCCCTCAGTAACAGAATGGAGCAAGAAGAAGAAAGGATTCCTGACATTGAAGACAAAGCTTTCAAATGCTCCCAAACCATCAAAGAGGAAGAGAAATGGAAGGCAAAAACAGATCACTCTCTCAGAGAGCTCTGGGATAATTCAAAGAAACCCAATATTTGCCTCATAGGGATTCCGATAGTGATGAAGAAGCTTCACAAGACACATAGTCTCTTCTTCATGAGATGATGAAAGAGAACTTTCCAAACATTCCAAGAGATTCTGAAATTCAGATAGCAGACAGTTTCAGAAATCCAGCATGACCCAACCTGAATAAGACACCCCCCCAGACACATCGTACTCAATTTTACTAAAGTTAATATAAAGCAGAAAATTCTGAAAGCACCCAGACATAAGAAAACCATAACCTACAAAGGGAAGAATATTAGAATAACTGCAGATCTCTCTGATCAAACCTTTCAAGCTAGAAGAGGATGGTCATCGACTTTTAATCTCATAAAACAAAATAACTTTCAACCCAGGATCCTGTATCCAGCTAAACTGTGTTTCACTTATGATGGAGAAATCAAATACTTTAATGACATCCACATGTTGAAGAAATTTGCCCAACTAAACCAGCTCTCCAGGATATTCTTAGACCTATCCTCCGTAATGACCAGCGTAATCCTCCACCACAAAAGTAAACCCACTCAGAAACTTTTGATCAAATTCCAACTTCCACAGTCATGAAAGGATTCAAACTGTCTACCAGAAGGCTTATCAACATTCTCAACTAATGTGAATGGTTTAAATTGTTCTCTAAAAAGGCAAAGGGTGACTGACTAGATACAAAAACTCAGGCCAGATATCTGTTGAATACAAGAATCTCATCTTACCTTAAAAGATAAATATAGACTCAAGGTGAAGGGATGGTCAACTATATTCTGGGCAAATGGAAAGGAGAGGAAGCCCAAGTGCCCATCAACCCACGAATGGATTAATAAATTATGGTACTTGTATGCCATGGAATATGGAGACTTAAAGAAATATGGAGACTTTACCTCTTTCATGTTTACAAGGATGGAGCTGGAACATATTCTTCTTAGCAAAGTATCTCAAGAATAGAAGAAAAAGTATCCAATACACTCAGACGTACTATGAAGTTAACATGTAGCTTTCATATGAAGGCTTTAACCCAACTATAGCACAAGAATATGGGGAAAGGGGCAAGAGAGGGGAGGGGAGGGGTGAGGTTGGGGTGGAGGGAGGGTAATTGGTGGGGCCACATCTATGGTGTATCTTAGAAGGGTAAAGGCAAACCTTATTATATGCAGAATACAAATGTCTTCATACAATAACTAAGAAAATGCCATGAAGGCTATGCTAATCAGTTTGATGAAAATAGTTCAGATTGTATAGGAAACCAGCACATTGTACCCCTTGATTGCACTAATGTACACAGCTATGATTCAATAAAAATAAAAAAAAATTTAAAAAAGAAAAAATGGACATCAGAAAGGAAAAGATAACACAAATCAAATGACAGAAAATAGGAGTGGTGAGGAGGGAAAGAAGAAATGAAAGGAAAAGAAAAAGGAAGAAAAAGGGGAAAGAAGTGAAAATATCCAAATACCTATTGCCAGAGGTTCACCAGCACACCCAGTCAGCAGGATGCTGTGGACACACTTTTGTAATTTGATTTGAAAGAGCCCAGGGTCAACACGTGTATAACTGGATTTTCCTGTGCATGTTCAGTTTGGAAAGGAAAATGCTCACCTGAACTGGGAAGACCCTGGGTAAGGATGCCCATTCATCTCGCCCTTCCTCTCCTAGCTCATCCTCCACTCTCTGCTTTTTTTTTCATAAGTTTTATCCCCTCTAGTGTTTTCTCTTTGATTCTTTAACACACAGCACCACCTACTGTCCCTGGATGCACACAGGTGAGGTGGCCCTGAGCTTGGACTCAAAGGGGCCTGCAACCTCCCACAGGCATGCTAGAAGGGACCACCCATTAGATGTGTGACAACCCAGCTATGGAGTCCACTCGGCGTTTCCAGCTGCAGGCTCTCTTCTACCCTACTCCATGCCAGGCTCTTCATTCCTACTCAGGCATTTTCTTACAAGAGGAAATGGTAATTCAAAGAGAAGAAAGTCTCCCAGAAAATTAGACATGGTGCTGGCCCAGCCAATGGGTATTCTCATTCTCTGACTGGGAACATTTGTGGCTGAAAGGAAAACATGCTCAATAGAGCTAATGACTCTGGGAAGTGACTGGTAGACAGAGGAAGACTGTGAAAAACTGCAGTTGGCTTCAAGCCCTAAAATCATATGAATCTTTACAAACTGAGTGGTCTGAATGCATGGCACTGGCTCAGGAGGAACAGTAAGACTTTCTTCAGTTACCTCAGTCCCACATGATTGCTTCTCAGGGGCGGGGGATGTTCACCCAGCATGCAAAGTGCATGTCTACAGCCATATCCAACTGGACCTCAGCTCCAGCCAGGCACAAAGCAATTGTGCCTCATGTTTTCCCATTCCCCATGGCCCAAGCCTGCCTCCTCCAGTCAACTGGGCAGTGATGAAACTGCTTCCCAAGTGTCCTTGGGGACTGGCCTCCAGGTAGGTTCTGCAGTAGGGGACAGAGAAGGCCAAGGGGATTAGAAAGCAACTCTTCCTGTTTTCAGCTCATTTATCTTGGTCCTGCTCCAACAGCAACAAGTACTATTGTGTCCCTTAGGTCAGCCCCCACCATACACACACACAATGTCTCACCTCTGGAGCCGCCTGAGTGGGCTGAGCACCAGACATATGGCAAACCACCAGAGTCTGGGCACCTCTACTGCAGCACACACCCCTGTTCTCTCAGCACCTAGACATCTGTGTCATGGCTCTGTGCCGGGGTGGGGCTGCTTCCTGCAGAGCTGCCTGTGTTTCCTCTTCTCTTTCTGCCTTCCAGCACCATCTTGTCCCCTCGTCTTGAGATTTCTGGGCTGGTTTGTATTCTTGACATTACACAATAGATGCTGCTCACTGACATTCAGGGTCAGGAAAAGCAGACGTGGTGTTTGAGAGACCAAGCCCTGTTTATGAGTCCTGCCCACTTTTTCTCAGGATGGCATCAATAGCACTGAAAAGCAGGCAGCTGGGAATCAGATGGAGGTTTAGATCCTGCCTCTGCCACTCACTATTTGTAGAGCCTTAGACAAGTGACCTGATCCTTGGCCTCAGTTTTCTCACCTGTGAGTTAGAAATATTCATGATACCCAAATGGTGGGCTATTGATGCCATCCTGAGAAAAAGTGGGCAGGACTCATAAATAGGGCTTGGTCTCTCAAACACCACATCAGCTTTTCCTGACCCTGAATGTCAGTGAGCAACATCTATTGTTTTGTGCAGCATCTGGCACACAGTTAACCTTCAGTAAAAGTTCTCTGTTATTGCTTTAATTATATATGAGGAAACATTTTAGAAGAAAAATTCCAGGTTCTGGGTTTATTCAGAAAGCTTCAACACCATTCTATGAATTCTAGAGAAAGAGACGAAATTCCAACCAAGAGAAGTCTCCAGGCAGGAGAGTCATATGGATGAGGCAAGGATTGATTAACCCACAATAGCTACAGATGGTCCCTGCCCAGTATAAACCAAACCCTTTATATGTATTGACTCATTTAATTTTGACAGCTAATGTATAAGGTGGACATTATTATCTCCATTAAATAGATAAGGACATTAAAGCTCAAGAAGGTTAGTAAAAACAAAAAACAAACAGCAACAATAAAAACCACTTTCCCCTAAATCACACCAGTAAGCAATTAGTTAATCCTTGGCCCCGGTGTGGCTGACAGTTCCAGAACCCAATCTCTTAACTATGAAGCTTCTTTGTAGAAGTATTGATAAGGTCACAGGCTTAAGAGTGTGAAGAAAGGAAGCAAGGAGGGATGAATGGAAGCACCATGTAGGAAACAGGGAGTAAACAGTGAGCATGCTTAGCACATTTCATTTTTGTACATCTCAGAACAGAAGTGGTGGCACGAAGGCATCTTATGAGGCCAGGCAGAGCAGGGATGTCTCAGTAAATTTCAAAGAGCTTAGGTATTATAGACTCAAAAGGCATTAACCCCCTAGAGGCCTCTCAAACTCTTGAACTTTGAATGATGCCAATATTAAGGAAACCCACTTGGGAAAGTTGGCTCTTACGAGACTCTCCCCACCAGGTTATCAGTGGCCAATTCCATACAGAGCAGTGATAACTGGCTCCAGCAATAAAAGCAGGTGCTGTCTGTGTCTTATGCACAGAGGAAATTGCATCATGGTGCCATCTGTATGTGAAACTATGTCACGATAATCCATACCAGTCATTAGGCTCAGTGCATACATATTAGAGATACAATCTTCATCTGCAACTAAAGGAAATCATTGATCATTGCTAATAAAATAAGGACTTCCCATAGCTTCATGGATTCTGCCAAGGCTCATTCCAGTGGGGCCCATCAGAGCTTTGTAATGAGAATGAAAAGTGAGGGCAGACTCTCAAACAATAGAGCACAGCTGGGGAAAAAGGTCCCGCAGGACTTGGGCAGTGCCAGAAATCCTGGTACAGCGAAGCTGAGAACTAGAGGAAGGGTTCATGAAATAGTCTAAAAATATCTTGGTGGTTTCTGTACATTTTCTGGAAGAAACAGTTTTCAAAACACTTGAGGAAAAATCCCACCCACCATTCCCTCTTTCCCACCCCACCCACCTACTTAGTGGAAAGGACTTCATGGCTCTAGAGGAAAACAAAGCCACAAGAGAGATCACAAGAGCAAAAGAGGACCCCCAACCAAGAAACCAAGAACAATGAACAGGACTTTAATGTTATGGCAGTCAACATTACTAACCATAAATGATACCCTGCATACTCCAGATAGAGAAACTCCCAACCCTTCCTCATTTTCCTGGGGTTTCACTTTGTGAAATGAGCGAAAACAGCAAAAGGAAATGGCAGGGTAGGTCTGGGAGACTCCTGGAGCGTCCCTGTGCTATGTTGGGTCATCAGTAGTGGCCACAGCTTGGCAGTTGCACAAAGAAGCACTTCTGAATGACAGAGAGCTGGACGTTTTCCATTAAATAACCTGCCACTTTGAAAGCTCACAGAGGAGAAACGCGTCATGCCTGACCTGTCAGTCAATCCCTTTTATTAATAACAGAGCATTTGTGTTTTCACTGTTCTCTCTTAAGAACACAAACGCTGACATGATTTGGCAGCACTTCGAGGTCAGCAACATCTCAACAGCAGGTTACAAACATTGGAATAGAAAGGAGGTAAGAATATTTCAACTGGCCGGTAGCAAGAGTCTGGGGATAAGAAAGAAAATACTGTTCTTCTGACACTTTATCAGTCCATCCAAGCAGCAGAGCAAGCTTTCCCAGTGTGTTAATAATACACTTATCAGGGCGATACCTGCGCCTCAGTGAGTAGGGCACTGGCCCCATATACCAAGGGTGGCAGGTTCGAACCCAGCCCCAGCCAAACTGCAACAAAAAAATAGCCAGGCACCTGTTGTGGCAGGTGCCTGTAGTCCCAGCTACTTGGGAGGCTGAGGCAAGAGAATCACTTAAGCCCAAGAGCTAGAGGTTGTTGTAGGAGCTGTGATACCAAGACACTCTACCAAGGGCGAGGAAGTGAGACTCTGTCTCTAAAAAATAAATAAATTAATCAATTAATTAAATAAAATTAAAATAATACACTTATCAGTAACAGTACCTGAAGTAGAAAGGGATATAAAAATGAGTCCTTCTGCTTTAGTAAATTAAATGTTTAATTTTTGTAACTACCTTATTATGGTAAGCCTATTTGGGGGGGATGTGGGCTGCTGTAGTAAATGAACTTGAAAGTTTCTATAGGCTGAATAAAACTGAGGTTCTTGTCTCACTCACAGAACCATCTGCGAAGGGCATTCCACATCTATGGCCTGCTTTCTCCCACCTGTTGGATTAGGAAGCCAGGCTATGCAATCTATGGCTCTGCCATTCTCAAAGACCTTGGAGTTGGCTTCCAGATGGCAAAACGAACAAAATCATGTATAATTTACACACACTCCTTACAATTCTGGGCTGGAAGTGACACCTCACTTCCATTCACACTTCAGTGGTAAGATCCAGTCTTTGGATCCCATCCAGATACACAGAATAGGAAAATGTTCATGAACGACCTTCTTGCTGTCAATAAAGGTGACTTATTTTGCCTTCAAATGCTCCTACCTCATCCAAATGACACTGTTTTTTAGCACACCACTTGAAAATGAAAGCTCAGATATATTTTTAGAGAAAAATATATTAGCCACCATATCTTATCAGCAACATGTAAGATTGGACTTACTTGAAAGTTTGAGATTTCCTTGGCTATTCGGGTTGGTGAAAAGAAAATGTTGGTACCAATAATTTATAACCACAAAAAGTCTGGGCTGGGGGCACTCACAAGAAAGGTCTTACAATTGTATTTTTCTAACATTTATTTATCTGGCAATAATTTGTTTTTGGATTCCTCTTTTCAAGTACATTTGTCTCTGTTGTCTTTGTTAGCACACATTCCTTTATTACTCTTTCCCTCTGAAGACAGATAGTTTCATTAAGGGCTATTTCTTTTGCTTCTCCCATCCACATCTTGCACAAAAATTACACTTTTCAGACAACTGTATTTACTAAGTATATTTGTCAATTTTTGCTGCAATGTAACTGTATAATAAAAATAACCTATATTCAGTGGCTCACAAAAATAAGCATTTGTTTCCCCCTCCAGTGTCTGTAGGTAGGACATGACCATGCTGCCTGTGGCCACAATAGGCAGGGCCTGGCTCCAGACTGCATTATTATCAGTTCCAGATGTCATTTTATTCTCTTAACAGCTTCCCAGAACATGTTCTTCTAATGCAAGAGTCCAAACCATGCAATAACACTTAAAGTTCTGTTTACTATCACAGCCTTTCTTATTCTATTGGCTAAACCAAGTCATGTGGCTTAGCTCAGAATTAATGGAGTGCCACTCAAGGGAAGCATTATCTGATAGGAGGGAGTTACAGTTGGAAAAAAATGACCTAATCTGCAACTCAGAGAAATTTTTACTTGTAAAATGCCCTGCACTCAGGTAGCCTTCTCAACTTCAAGGGGTAATGAAATAAAGAATGAAGATCTTTGAGGATTTGCTTTAATACCGACCTGTGACCTCACTTGGAAATAACCCAAGTCAATTTAACTTTTCATCAAGTATCTTCATTTGCATTTCATAAAGCAGTTAATATCAGATCATCTTGGACTGAAGGTAATATAAAAGCTTATTTTTTCCCTAATCCACTCATGTTTCACTGATGAGATCTGTCACACAGCTACATTTAGAAATGAAATTGAAAGACTGAGTTCCCCAGGGCCCTAAAATGAGGAGGATTCTGAAGCCACATCTGGGTGCATCAGGAAAGCTTCCATAATGTGTTAGTGATGTCTGAGTTTGCAGGGGCTAAGGGCGAAAAGCTTTTATGCCTTTGCCTCAACCATTCTGAGAGTAAGCAAGTAAAAAATCTTATTAAGCACATTCCATACGAGACTGGCGCAGAACTCTATAAAATGAAATAGTCTGAGAGCATTGGAGGTAAAATTCCTGTAACCTAAGGCTGGCCAAGAGGTTGGGGACCTGCATACAGGTCAACAGTATGTCTTAGAAATCTTTACAATGTGTTCTTTTAAGATTTAAATTACTGCTTCCAGATGGCTTGGGGCCTCAAAGAGCATGCATTTATTCAGTCTTTCTCCCCCACTGTAGTCTGTGACCTTATCAGAATGTGGGTAGATGGTTGACAGCATGTTTTACCTTAAAAGTTATTTTAGGTAAAGTGAAAAACATACAATAATGACTAGTTAATCATTAGATTTCTAGACACTAAGAAAAATAATCAAGTTTTACAATGTATCTGAATGATTATTGATTAACAGTGTGTACAAGCAGAACCGGCTATATAAGCTAGGGAAAAATAAAGTTATTTTCCTACTTGCCAGCATAAGAGTTTGTAGCCCCCTTTACTTGATACAATTTCAAAAGCAGGTCTATGCTTTGCGACGCCAACCATTTGTGAGGAATTCATGCAACGGGGCAATGGCAGCCTATGAACACATGAGTCAATTTAAAGTAAAAAAAATTTTTGTAAATAATGGCACAGGTAGTTTGTGACTATATCCATAATCTTGAGGATAACTAAAACTCAGAAAGCTCTAAACCAGAAACTCTTACAATACTACACCTAACTCTTTTGCCAAATTGAGAGATTTCATACATATTAAATTCTTATCTCATTAATCCAGGTTGTTAACCCTCAGGAATTTAGTCTAAGAATATAACACCCAAAGGAGATGCTTTGTAGCATAGATGCAAAGTGCTGCTGAGCAAGGAATCCAAAATCTTACAGCACATTAATAGATCTAGAGATTTAAGATTAACATAGAAAATGGTCTCACTAATGAAGGCACATTTGGAAAATTAAGGTTAGTTTGTATGTAACAATTTAAAATTACATAAGTGATATTAAGTACAGAAACCTAGAGAGACCTAGAATTCTACTATTCTAATAAATCTTTCACCTTTCTTTCCTTATTCACATTTGTGTATAACATTTATATAAACATAATCAATATGGTCATAATTTTATTTGCAGCTTATTCATTCCACATGATTTTCAGGCACTTTTCCATGGTGCTATGTTGCTACATTTTTTCACATTATAATTTTAATATTTGCATAATAAGACATCAAGGTATTGTTTGATATACTACAATACCACCTCTCTATGTTGACTATTTAAATCAATTCCCATCTCTTATATTATTAACTTTTTTGTCACATGTTTACTAAAATTGAGACCTAGATTTATTCTAATATACAAATCTAATAACATAATCCATAAAGCCAATTTCCATGCCTAAGGCATGAGTACTTGTCATTTATCTTAGGGCTCTGGTCAAAGAGGTAAACTGATTAGTCTATTGTCCTATCATCACAGTCAAAGCATTCCTCTTTAAAGAAGCAAAGACCAGTTCTGAAATGGAATATACAGTGAAATCATATACAAACCTGAACCTTTGACATTATTTTCCATTAGAAATAATACCTATTGGTCCTCAAAGGGAAGAAGATAGCACTTGTTTTTTTGAGGCAGAGAATCTGTCACCCTGGGTAGAGTACTATGGCATCATAACTCATAGCAACCTCAAACTCTTGGGCTCAAGCTATCATCCTGCCTTAGCCTCCTAAGTAGTCGGGACTATAGGCGCTCACCACCACACTCAGCTAATTTTTCTATTTTTAGTGGAGATGGAGTCTTACTCTTGTTCAGGCTGGTCTCCATCTCCTAAGCTCAAGCAATCCACTCACCTCAGCTTCTGAGTGTGCTAGAATTACAGATATGAGCCACTGTGCCCACCCAAGATACCACTTTTTCAAAAATACAGTAATGAGTCTTAAAACTGATCTTGTCGGGGGCGGAGCCAAGATGGCGACCTGTAGCCAGCTTTCTGCAGAGGTTCCCGCCCAGAAGGAGAGTTAAAGGACAGAAACTCAGCAAGAAAGCCGATGGTTTGGATCTGAGCCAAAAGAAAAGGTTGAAGAGCACACATCAACCCTGCTGGGGCAACCTGAGACCCTGAGGACACAAAGAAAAAGGTACAGAGCATATCACCAAGTGGACGGGAGTCCCCTCCCCCATGAGAGAGGTTCATAGTATACTCCATACCTCCATACAAACAAGCAAGCAGAGTTCGGATGTTCTCCCACTCTACCCGACGGGAGAGACCCTCTAAAAACCAGACCTCCTTCCCATACTAGGGTGCCGTGGTGCTCTCCAGCCAGGCATAAAACTGTATATACTCTCTACCTGCAAGTTGGAGTTCCTGGTATTCCCCTCCACTCTCACCCTGAGGTCTGGAGTCCTGTTCCCCACAGAGTCCAGATTCTTGGAGACTTTCTTGGGAGGTGTGGACGGGCACAGACTGTTGTTAAACTGTGCTGGTTTTCCGGCTCAGACTGGTGAAAAGGGAGAGAGCCATGAGGAGACCTGGCTGGTGGGAAGGTCTCCTGAGGCACGAAACAGCAATCAGCTCCGGGAATAGCTGGAGAGCTGCATCCCTGGGGATGTTTTGAGGAGACACTCCCAGTCTTCTGGGTGGCCAGGGGAGGTGGGTGGCTTCTCCGGTGCCAGCAGAATGGACGGCAACCAAGGCATGTGAAGGATTTGCCTGAGGCGGTACTGCCTGGGACAGAGCACAGGGAGGGGCTGCTTTGCTTAACCTGGCCCTCAGGGGATGAAAGCTGAGACAAAGGGCTGGAACTCACAGACTGAGTAAAATCCATTTGCAGCCCCAGTCTGATCAGGGAAAATAGCCTTGACAGAAATAAATTCTGTGAACTTGTTCTGTTCCAACAGCAACATCAATCAGGGACAGGGCTGGAACTGAGTGAATTGCCCCAGTCCCTGTTAAGTACCCAGGTTGTCAGACCTCACCTCCCCATGCCAAACAGTGACAGGGAGTAGCGGACTGGTTGTGGAGCCACAGACCTCACTATGACCCAGGCAGGCGCAAACCTCTGGAGCATCTGCTCATTGGAGGAAACTGGATCACAACTGTTACCACTGACTGGGTGTAACAGAGGGACAAGGTTGGGAAGGAGGCATCAACCTTCCCAGACTAATTTACTTGCTGTGGGGGTGCCCTCCTGAGCTCACAGAGGATCGAAGTGAGTTATACAAGAACTTCCATCGGATCCCTGCTATCTAGTTGCCAGAGACTATTTTAACTCTTCCATTTGAGATTGGTGCTGGCTAGGACAATTGATTGGGACCTCTTCAGCTTGCCTAAACACCCGAGGACTTTCCAAAGTGGTACCCTGGGTGTGTGGCACTGGGAAGGTTTGATTAGGCTTTTTCAATTGTTGCCTGTGGGGGG
>CAUYON010058245.1:0-34029 GCA_963573935.1 Arctocebus calabarensis
GGCGCCTGTGGTCCCAGCGACTTGGGCGGCAGAGGCAGGAGACTCGCTTGAGCCCAGGAATTGGAGGTTGCTGTGAGCTGTGATGCCACTGCACTCTCTCCAGGGTGACAGCTTGAGGCTCTGTCTCAAAAAAAAAAAAAATAGACAAATTAGCTGAGTATGGTGGCATGTCCTTGTAAGTGCCAGCTACTTGAGAGGCTGAGGCAGGCAGAGTTTGAGGTTGCAATGAGCTATGAGCATGCCACTGCACTCTAGCCTGGGTGACAGTGACACCCTGCTTCAAAAGAAAAAAACACACAAACTCCCAATTATTAACTAATTAATTTAGCGTTGAGGACCCCACAAAAGAATGTGGAAAATGAAAAAACACTTTGGAAACCATTTTCTTTGATTATTTTCTGAGTGGATAATATCAATATAAACTTAAACACTGTGTTAAGTCTAAAATCATCTATATGTATTACTTAGGTACACCATAATTGAGAATTATTAGAAGAATAGCTCTATAAATGTAGAAAAAGACATGGAATTTGGAATCCAGACCTATGGATTTAGGTTCTAGGCCACTTTGCTTGATGACCTGAACCAAGTCATTTCTCCTCTTGTATGTCTCAATAATAAAAACATGTCTCATTCATAAAACAGAGTCAGGGAAAAATGCCTACCCTCACCGTTTCAAACTAGATAATACATTTAAATCTCTTGGCAAATACCAAGTGCTACACCAATGCTGAGTTTTACTGTTTTCTTTTTCTTAAAAAATATCCACTATCTGGGCGGAGCCTGTGGCTCAGTGAGTAGGGCACTGGTCCCCATATACTCAGGATGGTGGTTCAAATCTGGCCCCAGCCAAACTGCAACAAAAAAATAGCCAGGCATTGTGGTGGGTGGCTGTGATCCCAGCTACTCAGGAGGCTGAGGCAAGAGACTCGCCTGAGCTCAAGAGCTAGAGGTTGCTATGAGCTGTAAGGCCACGGCACTCTACCAAGGGTGACAAATTGAGACTGAGTCTCTAAAAAAAAAAAAAAAAAATACCCACTTTCTTCATAATTAGATGTAAAACAAAAGGAAAAGTTGACAAGATAGTAGCAGAAGGGACATTGCTCAATAAACACTTGCCATCCTCACAAACCTCAGTATTTTCCACTCCCTAATTTCCATTACTGGGGTGTTTTCTCTCCATAAGGAGATCACACAATCACTTTTTCTTATTCCTTATTGTCACATATTTGTCCTCATGGATTCAGGGCATGTCATGTACAAAATCAGTAGTTCTTAACCATGGTCAAGTTCATGTCATGATCAAGGTCACACTGGCAACTCATAATCCAACCGAAATAGGCCACAGTAATTTGCAAGACAATTTTGAACTAATTCAACTTAGGCATCAGTCTGTGCTTTTGTTTATTCTGCTGCAGTAGAGGAATGAGCCAAAGAATGAGAGGAATTTTGCTCCCTCCTAACCCAGAGATTTAGAATTTAGACCTGGGCCCTTCTTTCCTCCAAAGGGATGAACAGCCTTTTTGTGTTGCCAAATGACAGGGCTAGAATTACCAAGAAAGCACCTGGTCAAGTGTGGTGGGTCATGCCCATAATCCCAGCACTCTGAGATATTAAGGCAGGTGGATTACTTGAGCTCAGGAGTTCAAGACCAGCCAGAGCAAGAGTGAGACCCCTGTCTCTACTAAAAAAAAAAAAAAAAAGTAGAAAAGCTAGCCAGGTGTTATGGGGCTAGTTGGGAGACTAAGGCAAGAGGACTACTTGAGCCCAGGAGTTTTGAGTCTGATGTGAGCTATGATGCCACTGCTCTCTACCCAGGACCACAGAATAAGATTCGGTGAAAGAAAGAAGGCGGGAAGGAGGGAAGAAAGGAAGACACCTGCTCCAGGTGACCCTGCACAGGCTCCCGAGAAGGACATGTCTCTGCATCACTCAGAGATCACAAGCAGCATTTAGTCTTAACCATAACTGTGTTGTCTGTCCCACAGAGTGTTTGTTTACATTGACCAACATTTAGAAATTAGGAAATCTCGGCTCGGCGCCTGTGGCTCAAGGGGCTAAGGTGCCAGCCACGTACACCTGAGTTGGCGGGTTCAAATCCAGCCCTGGCCCGCCAAACAGCAATGACCAAACAGCTGCAACCAAAAAATGGCCGGGCGTTGTGCTGGGCGCCTGTAGTCCCAGCTACTTGGGAGGCGGAGGCAGGAGCCTCGCTTGAGCCCAGGAATTGGAGGTGGCTGAGCTGTGATGCCACAGCACTCTATCCAGGGTGACAGCTTGAGGCTCTGTCTCAAAAAAAAAAAAGGAAACCTCCACATAAAAAGTTCACATTCTGGCCTTTCTGGGACAATCTGAAGATCTGATAGTGGGAGGTCTGGACAGCCACGTGGCGGCGTGTCTGAGTAGAGGCTGCCCTTTCTAAGTGGGACATGTGTATGCTCTTTTGCACAGTCCAGGCCACTTCCTACTTTTCTGACACCTCACTGACAGGCACATGAATTTGTGGTCCCTAATCTGGGGCTGAAGTGCTAAAGACAGGGCAGATTACATCTTAAGAGGAAAAGGATCTCAATAGTTGACAAATGATGAAAGGAGAAATAAAATTTGAATATCCATACAATGGAATATTCTTCAGCAATAAACTGGAACACACTACATGCCATGACATGAATGGGGTCTGAGAACATTATGCTAAGTGAAAGAAGCCAGTCACGATAGACCATATGTTGTACAGATCCCACTGAGAGGAAACGTCCAGAGTAGGCAGAGACAGAAAGTAGATTATTGGTTGTCTAGAGGTGGGAGCTAAGGTGGTGGGATGGGGTGTGAGAGTGATTGCTAATGGGATTTCTTTGGGGGCTGATGAAAATGTTCTAAAGCTGACTATTATGATGGTTACATAAATCTGCAAACATGAAAAAACTATTAATTGTACACTTTACATGGGTAAATTGCATGGCATATGAACTGTATCTCCACAAAGCTTTTATAAACAAAACAAAATTGAAGGGAAGAGGGGCTTGATGCCAGCCGTGGGTACAGCCTTGCAGACTAGAGGGAAAGGTTGCAGGTCTGGCTCAGAGATGGGGCTCTGTGCACCTGTTGATTGCAGGGCTCCTAGAAGTTACAGCACTTGGATGGCAAAGGGAAGGCTATGTGCTTATGCGGATGAGCATCTGCTGACCATTACTAGACTCCGGTGTTCTGGGGTGGGAAAGGGGCAGCCAGCAGGCCCCGCTGAACAAGGACTAGAGGTCAGGGTGCTAACACTGCCTATAAACCCCTATAAGATGGGGGCTGGGGTGGGTTAGGGTACGAGCAAGGGGCACCAAGATGATTTGATATTAGACTTCCCATCAACCTTGGTGAGTGATGATTTGAGCTGGAGTTTATTTGGGAAAAATACAAAAAGAAGGTCATTTCTGGTTTTTCTTTTGGACACGTGCACACACACATTTCTCAAATGCCAAAGTTTGTGACTGATTTACTTTTTCATAAAATAAGGCAGATTCAAGGCTGTCCTAGGCATAAGGATGGTCTCACTCCCTTGCGTTCCCACATGCTCCCCAGAGCAGCAATAGACAAGAGCGGGACGAGGCAAGTGCACTGTGCTTCGCTCCCAGCCCACCGTCCTTGTCCCCTGTGCTGCCCCTGAGCACGCTCTGGTGAACAGAGATCAGGTGAAGACCCTCTGTCATGGCTGGAATAGAGAAAGAGACTAAGGCATCTGGTACTAACTACTGTGCAGAGAACTTAGACAAAAATAAAGATTTGAAGACCAGAGTCCTTGCCTTCACAAAGCTTACAATTTAATTTAGGAAGCAGAGTTGCACAGGCAGGACCCTTTTCAAAATAGCAGGCAACTTCTCAATAAATTCTGTCATTTATTGAGAACCCATTCTTTTCCAAACAGCAGTTCATGTACTTTACATACTTCATAAAAAATCCTCTTCAAAACCATGTGGTGACACCTTTGGGGGGCTTTGGTGATCCAGTTGTCCTTCAGCTACAATCAACTTGAATCTTTTTGAATAGCATCTTTGTTTTAGTGTGGGCCATATGGATAGAGATGCCAAGTGATATGGTCCCCACGCCCCACAATTCATAGGGTCACCTGATCCACACTTGATCACTCAGACACTCCCTCCTGGACCACTGACTCTGGAGCTCAGTAACAAGAGAGAAAGTTCATTGGCTGTGGTTGCCAGATCTGTCCTGGTTTCTGCCTGTCCTTTATCAACTTGGTTCTTTAGATCTTCCTTGATTCTTTTATATACTTGCTATCCTTCCGATCCATTCATTTTTTTCTTATAATAGCTGGTTCTGTTACTGGAAACCCATGATCCCCAATGCAATCCTCATGGACAAATAAAGTATCAGAGAGGTTAAATGATTTGCTCGAGGTCATACAACTCTGTGCCACATCTGAAATTTGAACTCTAGATGACTCCACAGCCTTACGTATATATAAATCTATGAAGCACAATATGTGCATGCAAGTTCTGAGGAATGCAGAGAATAGAGGAAGAAAAATGTTTTTTCTTTCTCTCTTTAACTTTTAAACAGCTGTAGGTCAATGCAAATATCTTATGGTATTGACATTTAGGCAATTTAACTTCTGAAGAACGGCTTTGTGCAGTTGGGTTGCTTTTCGTGTTACTAAAAATCCTCAAAGCTTAGACACATTTCACACTTTCTCTTTGAATAAGGCAAAAAGAAAAAAAAAAACCTTCAAAACATTTATCATGCTTATATTCAGGGCAGTATTTTTAGAGTTAGGTTGTTAGGAAAGACGTCATCTCTCCCTAAGTGGTATCAGCAACTGTGGTGGTTCCAGCAGTTCCAATGTCCTGTTACTAAAAATGTACAAAATGAGCTAAAAATGCAGGTATTACTATGTTACATATTCAGTTATAACGGACTTTCAATTAGCATCTGTGGTACACTATGTTTTGCAAATCAACACATATTATGAGAAACCACAGGAAGTGCACTGCCTGGGGGTAAATGACTTCTTCTCTATAAAAAGCACACGGACAGAAACACATGGTACATGTGACTGCCTCTGAGTGGGCCACCTGAGGAACCTATTAGCTCTCACATGGGGAAGAGAAGATTTAGATGCCACCCATTGGTGGTAACAAGAATTCAAGAGAGGTTGTAATACATTTCTTCTGCTTATAATAATTATCAGATCTGTTTTCAAAGATGGCATCACAATTCTCTTGTTTCGCAGTTCTCAGAAAAGAGAGCCTTCGTGAGCTCACATAACTGCTCTCTAGCTCATCTCCCAAAAGAATGTATAGGCTCCTTTCCCCATATTCTTGTGCTATAGTTGGGTTATAGCCTTCATATGAAAGCTATAAATTAGCTTCATAGTAGGGCTGTGTACATTGGATACTTTTTCTTCCATTCTTGAAATACTTTGCTAAGAAGAGTATGTTCCAGCTCCATCTATGTAAACATGAAAGAGGTAAAGTCTCCATCTTCCTTTAAGGCTGCATAATAATCCATGGTGTACATATACCACTATTTATTAATCCATTCGTAGGTCGATGGGCACTTGGACTTCTTCCATGACTTAGCAATTATGAACTGGGCTGCAATAAACATTCTGGTACAAAAGAGAGAAGGGGAGGGGGGAGGATCGGTGGAGGGAGGGTAATTGGTGGGGCCACACCTATGGTGCATCTTAGAAGGGTACAGGTGAAACTTACTAAATGCAAAATATAAATGTCTTCACACAATAACTAAGAAAATGCCATAAAGGCTATGTTAAACAGTTTGATGAAACTATTTCAGATTGTATATGAAGCACATTGTACCCCATGATTGCATTAATGTACACAGCTATGATTTAATAAAAAAAATAAAAAATAAAAGAACGTGTAAGCTGATTTTCAAAAGAAGACACATGGAACACATTCTCTTCAACAGAAAGGGGTACAGGTCAGATCAAGCATAGGCAAGCAATGTCTCTGAGCAAGTAGGCCATGGAGGAGAGTGCCATGAATCAAAGTTTGCCTTGTAAGAGTTAACAGGAAGAAGGAGGCAGCACATTTCAGGGTGTGATCAGGTTGGAAAAAATACCTAGGCTGAGCTCCAGTCTTGCTCCTGATGGGATGCCAAACCCACTAAATAATCTTGCCTCTGATTCCTCTCCCAGAGCCAGTAGGACTGGCAGATGTCTGATGATCCTCTGGACAGACGGAGTGCCTGTGGGATTGTGCAATCGCATAGGTATTCTTTTTTTTTTTTGAGACAGAGCCTCAAGCTGTCAGCCTGGATAGAGTGCCGTGGCATCACAGCTCACAACAACCTCCAATTCCTGAGCTCAAGGGAGTCTTCTGCCTCTGCCTCCCAAGTAGCTGGGACTACAGACATCTGCCACAACGCCCGGCCATTTTTTGGTTGCAGCCGTCATTGTTGTTTGGCGGGCCGGGGCTGGATTCGAACCCACCAGCTCAGGTGTACGTGGCTGGGACTATGGTCCCATCTCAATGATTCAATTGTTTCATCCAAAGTGGGAGTGACGCTGGGAAGAAACCCTATACCTATGATAGCGTGTCTTCTCGCTGCTATGAGAATCTGCATTCACCTAGAAACTAGCATCCCAGAAATTGCTGCATTCATGTAAAAGCTACTCTGACTCATCTCCGCTTTTTTCTTTCTGATTTTGAAGGAGAAAAAAGGAATTGAAAGGAAAAGTTGCTTCAGACTTCCGTCTGAAAACATGTAGAAGACAGAGACAGGAGTCGGAAGGAAAGAAAGGTAAGATATAGTAAGTATTCCCTAGAAATAGATGTAGGGAATAATCAGGAAGAGCTGAGTCCTGCTTCACAGGACAGGGGAGCCTGGCCAATAAATGATATAGAAAGTGGAAACAAGCCATTACTGAAATTTTTCATCAAGTAGAACACTGAGATGCATTTGAGAGATCATCCTGATCCAGCTCTCATTAAAAGTGGGACTCTTTCCTACAGATTCCTGCCAAGCAGCCAGCCTAACTTTTCTTGAACACTTCCTATGCCAGGAAATGCACCACATGAAGAGCAAGCCTTTTGGGGGGCTAGCTGCATCTTCTTGCTATGTATTCAGTCAATACTGTTTAAACCATTTTCACTTCTTCCTTGCTTTAAGCGAAAAACACACCCCCCGGCAGGTAAAAGGGTGGGTCTCAAACTATAGTGTAAATATGAATCAACTTTGGGAGCTTGTTGGAAGTGTGAGTTCTCATCTCTCACCCATGACCTACCAAATCAGACTCTCTGGGGACTTGGTGCTGGTTTCCCCTGAGGGTGTGCCTCAAGAATGCCTTTTCACTGAGCATGTTAAGTGATTTTGACACAGCACTATACTGAGAAACAGTGCTATAGAACATCCGCCAGGATTTTTTCTATTAAGAGTTAGCTTAAATGTTCATGCCATACCTGTTAGTATTATTAATAGTGCATTCTTTGACTATAAACATTAACAGCCTCAAACAAGAGAGAAGGTGACATTTCAGGTCTTTTTTTTTTTTTAATAATTATTACTTGTCTGAAGTCTCATTTTCAGAGCTGAATTTTGCTATCTTTTAGACTTCAACTAATGATAATGCATAAAATGTGCAAGTTTAGAACGAACATAGAAGAGAATATGCTGGTTGCCCAAAATACGATACTCAAAATAATAAAACCCGCTGCCACCTTAGACCATGCATAGCTTTAACGCTACTTAGGCATCCCCCCATCTCTCAGTTGCTGATGTGGCAAATTGCCACCAAGATCAGACAGACTAAGGCATTTTGACAGCCGAAACACCAAAGAGAAGAAGGCTGAGTGTGAACTAGAGTAACAACAGTCATGAGCAGATTAAGAAATACTTGAAAACTGTTGAAAGTTAGGGTTAGAAAGGAAAGAAAGTTATATTTTGATTACTCTTTTTCTTTTAAATGTTGCTCCAAATCATACATCTGGTTTTCATAATAGGACATTAAAGGGGTGAACACAATGACACACGTATTTAGAGAAAGCACTATCTTCTCATGGTCACTTTCTCCTCTCTGTTACCTACATCCATGGAAGCCTAAGCCATTTGGTGCACATCTTAGTCTGGATGTGGGTGCTATAGCAAACACCATAAACTGGGTAGCCACTAAACAGAAAATGTTTATTTCTGCCATTTCTGGAGGCTGCAATGTACAAGATCAAGGCCCTTTCAGAATAGTTGTCTGGTGAGGATCTGCTTCCTTCCAGGCCACGCCTTCTATGTCCTCACACGACAGAAAGGGTAGGGTAAGGGTTTCTTTCCTGCTGCTTTTACACTCGTGAGGGCTCTGTCCTGTGCCCCCCTCCCCTGGCCTGTGACTTAATCATTTCTCAAAGGCCTCCAACCTCCTTATGCTGCCTTGGGGGTAGAATTTGAACATGTGGATTTGAGGGGGCACAAACATTCAGACCACAGCAATCACTATCCTCAGATCATTTCTTAGGTCACGACTTTCCAGTTAGCATGGGCAGTGAGGTATAATAGGTATTAGAGTGACTAACATTTCCCCAGAGCTCCTCACATGTGTCATTTCCTTTAAAATTCCCAGCACATTCTAAGAGGTAGGTATTATTTTTATTCACATTTCACAATCAAGGGTAGAGATTCAGAGATGTAAAGTAACTAACCCAGGTTCCTGGAGCTGGTAAGTGGTGAAGCCAGGATTCTAATTCCCAACATGGACCCCTAAGCCCTGGGCTACCCCCCCTCCTGGATATTGGGTAATCAGCTCCCCTATACCTGACAGAGACAACATGTGTGAATACCCTGAGCTGGTGTTGAAGTACATTTACAAACAGCAAATTTCTTAAGAACACTGCGTTAGATTTTTCCTTCTACTGTCCCTGAAAATGGTGTAACGCTCACTTGATAAACATCATTATCACCACCATCAGCAGTAGCATCTTTATCTAGGGAAGAAAAGGATGAGGGAAGGTGGGAGGAGCCTGTGGCTCAAAGAAGTAGGGCGCCAGTCCCATATACCAGAGGTGGTAGGTTCAAACCCAGTCCCTGCCAAAAACTGCAAAAAAAAAAAAAAAGATGCGGGAAGGGCAGGGGGCATTTTTAAAAATTGTTTTAAGAATAACTCAGCTACTGTTTATACCCAGATCAGATCTGACAGAGGTAGAGGCTGTCTTATTTTCAGCAAGAGTTCAAATAACAAATAACCACATTTATTATAACCTGCAGGATGCAGGAGAAGGAGAAAGATCCCTCTCACTGTTGGGAGCACCTCTCTTCTGCTAGAATAATACTAGAATATAATAATGATGTGAAGATTTATGACTCCTGAGTGCAGAGTTCAAAAGCTTCATGAACATAAGGCATATAACTGCCCATGGTAACTGCACTGTGGCAAGCCCCTGTCCCAGACCATCCCTTTCATGATTGATTACATCACCTAATCTCTGCCCTTTAACCAGCATTACCAATTCCACTCACATTCCTTTTCTCGTTGTTTTTGCAATCTTTGCTTCATAATAGAAACAGGACAACAGAAGATTACATGATATGCCATCTGTCTTCTGTAGGTGGGTGAGAAATTAGGCATCAGGTGATCAAGGCAGCCTGGATGTGACCACGCTCAGTGAGAGGCACCCTTCACTCGCCTGAAGATGCTCTTCATTCTCTTCCTCCTCCCTCCCACCCCATAAAGGTAAAGGCAAGTGTAGGGTGATGAAACAAACAAACAAACAATAACAACACTAAACCAGGAGTATGGAGACACGTTTTAGTCTCTGCACTCAAGAAACCAATAAACTGAGTCATGCTAATTCTCTAAGCATTTATCTGATAAGTTGAGTGGAAAAAAAATTGCATTTATTAGAAAATTTAAAGTATACTTCAGTTCTCAAATTCTATGTGGAAAAATAACTTCTGCTTATTAGTAATGGAACAACATATTTCCTTTATTTTTTTATTTTTAAGGAGATTGGGGTCTCACTCTATTGCCCAGGCTGGAGTACCACGATACAATCATGGCTCACTGCAACATTAAACTCCCAGCTCAAGTGATCCTTCTGCCTCAGTCTCCTGCAGAGCTGGGACTACAGACATGTACCATTAGGCCTGGCTCGCTTATTTATTTATTTATTTATTTTTATCATATATTGTCCAAGCTGGTCTGGAACTCCTGGCCTTAAGCAAACTAGTCATCTCAGCCTCTTGAGTACCTGGGATCATATAGGTGCAAGTCTCAGTCCCCTGCTCATATTTACTTTTGACAAAAACTTTAGTTTTCTAATTTTCTATGTGCCAAGAACTAGGCTAGGTGTTTACTTATACTAAATTTGTAAAGGAGGCCAGGTACAGTGGTTTGTGTACTCCCTGCACTCTGGGAGGCCAAGGCAGAAGAATTGCTTGAGGCCAGGAGTTTGGGATGTGCCTGAGCAAGAGCAGACCCTTTCTCTACAAAAATAGAAAAATTAGCAGGGTGCAAGACTGTAGTCCTAGCTACTTGTGAAGCTGAGGAAGGAGAATCACTTGAACCCAGGAGTTTAAGGTTGCAGTGAGCTGTGATGACACCATCGCCTGTAGGCCCAGGTGACAGAGTGAAAAGCTATCTAAAAAAATAAACAGCCCAGGCCAAAACCTGCAAAAATAAATAAATAAATGAATAACAAAAATAAATCTGTAAAGGAAAGATTATTCTTATATTTCTGAACTCAGAGTCAGAACAGTGCAAATGAAAGAATAAGAGAGTCTTTCTCATGCACTAATGTGTGTTAAGTGTATGAACAAACAGACAAACAAAACAGCTAAAAGACATATTATAAAGTTATATTCCATTAAGACAGTGTAGTATTGGTATAGGCAGATAGATGAATACAACAGAATTGAAAGTCCAGAAACTAACCTCCACTTGACTTATGATAAAGGCAGCATTGTGGAAAAGAAGGATATTTTCTAAAAATACCAGGTTCACTCCGTCAAGAAGATATAAAAATTGAAACCATATACGCACCTAGCAAAAGAGCCCTAAAAAAATACATGAAGGAAAATTAACAGAATTTAAGGAATAAATGGTTGGGACTATTTGGACCCACTTTCAATATAGGATAGGACAACCAGCCAGAAGGTCACTGTAGACATATATAATATATACACAAAGCTAAGACCAGCAATTCCACTCTAAGATATGTACTCAATACTGATTATAGTATAATTAATTTATATAAAGTTCAAAAGCAGATAACTAATCTAGGGTGTTAGAATTTATTGGCAGTGGTTACACTAGCTCAACTCTGTAATAACTGAAGTTGTATATAAATAATTTATACATTTTTCTATATAGCTCAATAAAAATTTTTTTAATTCCCACCTTTACAATTTATTAGTTGTCTGGCTTTGGGTAAGTTGAAAACTTTGAGTTATAATTTACTCATCTGTAAAATGCAGATCAAGTTCATTAAGAGCATCAAGTCTAGGTAAGTAAAATCCCAGTGTTTAATATCAGTGAATATAAAATAAACAGTGATTTTCCTTTCCCATCCTTATTCTTGCACAATTTCTTTTCTTTAAATAGCCTAGTGAATGCAGATTGTTAAAAGAGCGACAAACCATTGTATGGATCTATAACAAGAAAAGCCAATTTGGGTTCTGGTTTAGGAAAATGGAAATAGATGTTGAGTGATGGTGTTATCCATTCATATCAAAATGAAAAATTAAAATAAAAACTGACACAAGGTGATCAGAGTGAAATTTGCTCCAATCTAAGAGAAGCGCACAAGGACAGATAATTCAGAAACCACTGTAAGCAACCAGCATAATTTTAAAGTAAACAGAGTAGTTGAATTCTGTTAAGGAATCTCTGGTCCTGTCCAAAAGGTAGTCACATGAACAAGGCTGCTTCAGAAATTAAACAGTTGCACAGTGTAACTAGACTCATAGATGGTCCTTAACCAAAATATCAGAGACACTGGGTTTAGTCATCACTTAGAAGTAAGCAGGAATTCCTTACATACATAGAATGTTTTATGTTTATACAAATATTCATATTCAGCAAGGTTACTGCTTAGGAGTTCTGGATGCTGCTGTAGTAAATAAGTTTATGTGTTTGTGTCCAATGCATACAGCCCTGACAACAGAGCACTGTTCCTGGAAGAAAAAAAAAGAAGAAGAAAAGAGAAATTGCAGCTGTATGTTCAGTCCCATAAATCTCTCCGCCAAATATGCAACTGGCTGGAGTGACTATGTGGGAAGAGGCAGAGATCCAGTTCTTGGATAAACACAGGGCTTTCTCTCCAAAGAGCTGGTCTTCCTCTAAGCTTTACGCATTTTAGGCATGCTATATGGCTATGCGGTGTCCCCAAAGAACAGATTGCAATTAGTCCTGAAAGAAGGCCAACCATATGTAAGGATTGTCTTTCACAATAAAACAACAGTAACTGAAGCAGCACTAAAGCATTATTGTTTCTAATTCAGAAATTCCAAGTGCCTGCTGGTCTTACCAGCATCAGCCCTCTTCCAGATAGAATCCCAGATAGAATCTCCTAAAGGTCTGTTTCTGATCTAGACTTGTGTTTGATCTGCTCTGCTAAGTTGGGTGGGTCAATCGCAAGGATGTTGTGGTGCATTTAAAGGAGGTGAGGTTGGGGCGTCCTGGATGAGGCCATTGAACTTGGATTCTCACACTCAGGAAATAAACTTGCCTTCTTGGGACACTTTCTAGAGATGTGGATCAGGCTGAATAGAGGATCTGTGACCAACACTGATGACTCTGGTCAGCTTCCTAGCTGGCTCATGACTGCTCTAGAACCTCCAAGGTCTGTTTTGCACTAAGAATGGACAGCAAACTCTCAATCTGGTGATTTCTTAAGGTTATAAGCAGTATTCCTTTGCTGAAAAGAAGCAATGTATGCACATCATAACAGCAAGATCCCATGTGCTTCCTTTATTCGGAGGAAAGAGACCTATCACCTGAGAGCACACTCTTCCTCATACAAAAGATATTTACCTTGTGGATACAGGAAGCTCCTCAGAATTCCCTATAATTGCAAATGGGGTGGAGGGTGGGTTCCAACAGCAAGAGACACATTCTCAACACATACATCACCTCCCACATGAGTTTATGGCTAAGAAGAAAGACTTTCCATGGGTCACACTCCCCTCTCACCCATTGCAAATTCTTTTCACCTTAAGGACATCTTACCTAAATATTTATTTGGGCTTAAAATGTTTATTATTAATCACTTAACACCAAGAACTTTTGTTCTACAAAATTAATACACCAAAGATTTTTAAAAGATCAAGTCCTAAATAAGATGCAGTATAGCAAGGTCATTTAGCAAGCAACTAATTGCATTATTTATAATTTTGTTTTGTAAATACAATGCATTTTTCATTCATAAGGGATGACCTATGTTGTGTTGGTGACATTTTCTAACCTCTCAGAGGTGTCAAAGTCTCATTCTTCCTCAGAGTTGGCAGCATTCTGATCTGGACTAAGAACAAAACATGTGTGTATGTGTGCATGCCCACGTGCTTTGCAAAGACACACAGTCATGTCACTCCCTTGATGGTGTTTTAGCGGGAAACTAAAAGCATTATAAACAGGACTGGGCATGGCACAACCTCTTTTGGATGTGGTGAGATCTGGACTAAGAAACAGTCAGTATCTTTTGCTGAATGTCCCTGGGGGAGGGAGCCACACTCCAGAACCCCTTTCTTTTTCTGCCAGGACATGGCCATATTCAGAACCAAGCAAGCTGTGGGCCAGGGACTTTTCAGAACTGTCTAAGTTCAAGAACTTGTGCTGAGGGGTCAAGAGAGTACTCTATCCTGACCTGACTGAAGATTGGAAAAAAAGGCAATTAATATGAAATTAAAGTTCCAGAGGGTCTGTGTATCACCTGGTATCACCTTCTCATGCCTAGCATGCCAGTCAAAGACAACTGTGTGAATTTAGAGGCTGGGGTCTCTCCAAATCTTTATTTCTAGTGAACATCTGATTTCTGGCAGGGTAGATAACATATTTTGCCAATTTAGTTAAATGGAAAACTAAGGACCAAAAAAGTAAAATAATTTCAATGCATTTGAATGGCACTATGATATAATGAAAAGACTAAGGGCTTTGGAGCCAGACAGACCACGGATGGTTTGGCCTCTGGCTCTGACACTTTACTTAATTGAACAATTGGAGGCTGTGACTCACACTCCCAAACCCCTTTTCTAAGACTTTAATGCAAGAAAGAATGTGATTAATTTATAGGCTAACCCTGGAAAAGGAACTTCCATCCTAAACATTCAAAAAATGCTTCTATCAGAAAGTTTTCCACATAGCCATATTCAGCTTGGTCGTATTTCTTCTGTCTCCTATAAAACAGTGAAATAGGCTGTGCTGTATACACAACCAGGGTTTGCCATCATCAGTTCTTTTTAGAGGCTTAGAGAGAAAATACTGAACAGAGGACTCTTATCTTAAATATTCCATCCATTTGGGGCCCTGCCCCAAGGAACCAGAGGGAGCAAGACAGAGAGGGCCTCCGCTAACAGAGACAGCAGTGGCAGCAGCCTCACTCTAAGAATGTAATACAATTGCGTGTCTGGTCACAAGTGCAAGGTGCAATACGTGGGGAAAACTCTCTATCAGGGCTCTCTCCCCTCTCCTTTAGTGGATGAATCTTACACATTTTCCAGGCTCCCCTTCCCTTCTGCACAGTTCTATGGGAGAGCATTTCTTGGACTGGTTATGACGGTGACCATGAACACAAATAAGAAGGCGGAGCTTTGTGATGTCAGCTTGGCCAAGCAGGAACTACATTGCCCAGATTCCCTTTCCCCTACAGTTCCAAGTTCAAGTTGCCCACGAGGAAATTTTCCATAATATCTGGAAGATGGAAGTGAAGCAGAGACCACCAGGCAGGGCTCTTATGGTTAAATACAGTGAGAGGCAGACACACAGTGCTGGGAGGCGGAGGGCCCAACTGTCCTTACCCTCTACAGCTCCACATCCTGTTTTTCTCCCCGAACAGACAGCTCTACTTTCCACCAGCGGATGAGGCCACAGGCTGCCACAGCTTTTATCAGGAGCTTACCTCGTGGCCCCACTCCAGAACCTTCAGGAATGGGAGCATCACTCATCCAAGAATGAAGGTTTGGGAACCATAAGCAACTGAAGGCTTAGGGAACATGGAATAAATACTAGAAAAAGGAAGTTACAGGCCAGGTGCGGTGGTTCACACATGTAATCCTAACACTCTGGAAGGCTGAGGCAGGTGGATCACTTGAGCTCACAAGTTCAAGACCAGCCTGAGCAAGAGCAAGACCCTGTCTCTAAAAAATTAGCTGGGCTCAGCTCAGCGCCTGTGGCTCAGGCTAAGGTGCCAGCCACATATACCTGAGCTGGCGGGTTCTAATCCAGCCCGGGCCCGCCAAACAACAATGACGGCTACAACCAAAAATGGCCAGGCATTGTGGCGGGCGCCTGTAGTCCCAGCTACTTGGGAGGCGGAGGCAAGAGAATCGCTTGGGCCCAGGAGTTGGAGGTTGCTGTGAGCTGTGATGCCACAGCATTCTATCCAGGGGGTGACAGCTTTTTTTGAGGCTTTGTCTCAAAAAAAAAAAAATTAGGTGGGCATTGTGGTGGGCAACTGTACTCCCAGCTACTGGGGAAGCTGAGAGAAGAGGATCGCTTGAACTCAAGAATTTGAGGTTACTGTGAGCTATGATGCCACAACACTCTACCAGAGACACAAGTGAGACTGTCTCAAAAAATTAAAAGGAAGTTATTAATACAGATGCAGAGATGCTAATGGATCACAATATGTTCCTACTCTCCTTGGAAGTGTGAGAGACAGGCAGAAATGCTGGTAGTTTCTAAATTGTTCTCATCCTCCTCTCTGCGTTCAGATCTTTGTCCCAACTGCCAGAGCTGCCAACGAAGAGAAACCTCATGCTTGAAAAGAACTATGAAAAGGAACTAGTGGCCTAGGCTGCAGACAGAGGAGAAAAGAGCCAATATTAGAATCATGGCAGTAGGAATGTGAAGGAAGTGTAAAAATGGGAGCTCAGTGCAAGGATAGTGCCTGAGGTTGTAGCAGAGAGGCTGAGGGCACAGAAGAGCTCTGGGTATTATTAAGCCTGGTAATGACAGACCCAGGAATTAACAGGAGAATCAAGTTTAAGGTAAAGATAAGCAGAGACTTGGAGGCACTAATATGGTGATGAGATATGCTGGCATCTGGGAGGAGACAGAATGTGGCCATTGGGAGTCACTGACACAGAGGTGACAGAGGAAGCCATGGGGGACGGGCATGGAACCCTTATAGCCGAATGGGAGACTTCATTATGTACAAACATATTTTAAAAACAGACTTTTTTTTTTGGAGATAGTCTCACTCTTTCACCCTCAGTAGAGTGCCACAGCATCACAGCTCACAGCAACCTTAAACTCCTGGGTTCAAACATCCGCCTGCCTTAGCCTCAAAAGTAGCTGGGACTACAGGTGCCTGCCACAATGCCTGGCTAATTTTTCTAGTTTTAATAGAGATGGGGGGGATCTTGCTCTTGCTCACTCAGGCTGCTCTTAAACTCCTGAGCTGAAGCTATCCTCCTGCCTCAGCCTCCCCAAGTACTAGGATTACAGGTGTGAGTCACAGAACCTGGCCCAGATTTTATTTTTTAAGAACAGTTTCAGGTTCACAGCAACATTAAGGGGGAAGTACAGAGAAGTCCCACATACCTCCTGCCCCACACGTGCACAGCCTCTCCCATTGTCAACCTCCCCATGAGGGCTCCATTCCTTACACCTGCTGAATCTGCCCTGACACATCATTGTCCCTGAGTATATAGTTCAGACTTGGGTTCACTCTTGGTATTGTACATTCTATGGCTTTGGGCAAATATATGATGACACGTAACTACCACTATAATATCAAACAGATTAGCCTCACTTCCCTAAAAATCCAAATAGGTCATTTTTTTCCTAGTCATTTTTGTATTTACAACATCAGAAACACCTAAAGAGAATGGACATGTGACTCTCTATGGAGTTGGAGACACTTCAGGGTGAGCTCCACAGATGGGCCACCGGCCAGGGTTCCAGCTCACACAGACACGGAGACCCCACAGTAGTTGACCTCCAGAAGCCCAGCCAAGGCAGGGGACAGCCACACACCCCTGGACTCACAATGATATGGTCTGTGCCTGGCCCTGATGACTCTGGCTCTAGAAAAAGGAGCTTGATCTCATTAACCCTGCTGTGGTTATGTGCAGGTGGCGACCTTGCCCAGAATGCCATGCAGTTAAGGACTCAGTGGTTCCACAGCGGGCCACACGTGACCATCACAAAGACAGCTTTCTCCTTGGAGGTGCAGGTGGCTGGCATTCTACACTTTCTCCACCCCAGCAGGGAGCCTCCTTTAAAACCCTGCTCGGTGAACTTTTCATCAGTCAGCACAAACTTGAAGTGGATATGGTCTAGGTATGAAGTGGATATGGGTCTAGGTATGAAAGTGGGGTTGGGGGTGGAGTGAGAGGAGTAAACATTTTCTCTTCCATGGAGAAAAATCAAAATCCATATTTTAAAACTAAAGACCCAAAGCATATTTGAATTAGTGAGATACTGACTTCCTTAAACCAGCCTTTTAAATTCCTCAGGAGGGTCTGAAGGATCTCTTCCTTTTCTTTAAAGCCTCTGCTGTTCAGAGAGAACAGGGCACTGTGGACCCTTCCCAGGGTACAAGCCCACGGCTGTGCACTGGCTCCCTCAGTAGGTAGGGTGTGTGCAGCAAGATCTATGTTTCATACCAGACATCAGGCAGGCCCGATTGGTTAAATGCCACATGGTACAGGTGTGATAATTCAAAGCAACCAAGATGAATGACTGAATAATATTTGACTCTAACAAACTGTTATTAAGATTTGGGGGCTGCTTCTTTGCTTCTATGGCACTGTGCAAATTTTGACAGTAAGGGAAGCTAACCCATTTCCAAATGTGTGTGTAATTGACACTTTGTAAGGAAAAAATATACCATCCAAATGGCTTACAATGTGTTTCAAAAACAAACTGTGGCACACTGCCTTGTATCTGAATTTGAAGAATGAAAATCAACATATCCTTTTATCCAACAACATGACTGGCTTATGCAGCATCACATCCATCATTTCAGAGGTCTGAGGCAATAGTTATCACTCTTGGCTGCACATGAAAATTATGGGGAGTTTCCAAACAGTGATGATGTCTGGGTTTCACCCTAGACCAACCGAGTCTGTATCTCTGAGTATTTTTTAGGAGTTTCCCAGGTGATTCTGATACACAGTAAAAATTGAGAAATCCTGGTCTGGGCATTCATTCAAGGACCTCTGTGTTCTTGATTATGCTGGCTTTAAACAAGAAGATTATACTCAAGGCCGGTACCCCAAAATGGAATTCATGGCATGGGAAGAGCTAGAATTTACTCTTAATTTGGCTCTGAACAATTTACTAGGGTCTTTATTTTCTTGCACATAAAATGCAGTTAGTACTTACCTCTATTTTGAAATAGAATGCAATGAGAAATATAACATCCTCTGACACAAGTTTACAATAGCAAGGCATTAATATTATTATTAAAAACAATTAAACATAATTGTTTAAAACTTAAAACAGTCTAGATCATAGTAGGTGCTGAAATGACTATGATAGTACAGGTGGGATAGAGGAGGCATGGAAATAATATAAATTGAGTGCCCGGTGGGCTAGGCACTAAAGTTGGTCTATTTCTTTTTCTTTTTTGCAGTTTTTTGCCAGGGCCGAGTTTGAACCCCCCACCTCCAGGATATGGGGCCGACACCCTACTCCTTTGAGCCACAGGCACCGCCCTGAAGTTGGTCCATTTCAAACATCTGATTTCAAAGCATGGTCAGAAGTGATCGAATCCTACTTCTGGGTATCTCATTTGTCCCTGAGTAAGTCATTTTCCTTCCGGGGGCCTTAATTACCTTCTCTATATAATGGAGAGGTTAGATTTGGGGGATTTTTACCTGGTAATCCAAGGATAAGATTCTGGCACTCCACAAACAGCATTAAAATGTGCAAATGTGGTACACACACATGTGCACATCTTTTTCCTGGAAATAGGGTCCATAGCTATTTCCTGAATTCTCAAAGAGGTACATCTTTCTCAAATAACATGAAGAACCAGAGGACACACTATTTCAAACACAGTTTCGATAAAACTATCTTTACCCCAGTAAGATCCTGCAGGTTGACAGTGTCCTACCCTATCTAAAGGACGCTGCCAACCTGGAGGCCTTTTATAGATTCTGACCTCTCATTTTATAATGCTGCTGGTGGAAGGGGTATGTTTACACATGGGGTCTGGAGGACAAAAGCTTAAGCACAAGAGTTTGAGGTAGCTGTGAACTGTGAAGCCATGGCACTCTACCAAAGATGACAAAGTGAGACTCTGTCTCAAAAAAAAAAAAAAACGAAAAAAAATTTTTTTTTAGAGACAAGATCTTGCTTTGTCATGCAGGATGGAGTTCATGGCATGATTATAGCTCATTGTAACTTCCAACTCCTGGGCTCGAGCCTCCTGTGGAGCTAGGATTACAGATATGAGTAACCATAACCTGTGGGATTAGGTTTTAATAAATGGACTTGGGGAGTAGGGGAGACACAACCATTCATATCACAGGATCACCCTATCTAAAAAGGAAGAACCATTTCCGGTGATGTGTAAAACTTAAGGGGCACCCCAGCAAAAAGCCATGGGCCTGAGAAATCTAGGAGCAAAAAGCAGCAGGTGCATGAGCCCTAAGGAGGGAAAGCTGTCACTAGTTGGAGGAACTAAAGGTGATAACGGAGGCAAACCAGGCAGAGAGTGGCCAGGGGATAAGACCTGTAGGACGAGTGGAGGACAGATCAGGTAGCACTGTCTGGGCCATGGTAAGAGGGCAGTGGGAAACACGAAGGATGGTGGCATAAGGGGGCAGGATCTCCTGATTCCCTCTGGTTGCTTGGTGGGGAACATATGGTAAGTGTGTAAGAGCACATGGAGTAAGAAGTAGATACAGTAAGAGACCGGGTAGAGCCGAGGAATGCTGGTGAGAGATGACAGTGGTTTAGATTCAGGGAAATGAAGAAAAACACATGTGTTCAAGATACTCTATCTGGAGTTGGAGGGAAGCATGTAGAATTGGAGGGAAAAGAGAGAGAGAGAAAAAAAAGCAAAAGCATGACTTCTAGGTTTCTGGCTCCAGTAACTGGGTGGATTGTGATGATATTTACTGAGCTGGAAGACACTGTTGGTGTTGGAGGAATGTGCAAAACAAGGCATTCAATCAACTCAACCTCCCTAATTCGTGTTCCAGTGATCAGACCTCTGCCAAAGGAGTGTTTCCCCATTTCGCCCTTTCCTCATCTTGCTTTCTCACGGGCTCTCCTTGAAGAACCATAAGCTGTAACTATCCTACCAACAGTATTTGATTTTGTCTGGCAGAAAAATGATTGAATTAAGAGCCTCTGAAGCTAAAGGCAAAATGACAGACTCAACACATGATTGTACAGCCCGTGTCATGGAATTCTAAACATGTATGAAATGTGCCAGTGTAGGAACAATTTCATCTGAGAACTCAAGTCTGTACCCAGTAACATTCCTGCCACACAAAATTGTTACCTGTTTGTAATGAAATATTTGCCTTTAATTTAATATCTGTGTGTATTAACACGGTTTGTAATTAAATATTTGCAAGTAATTAACATCTGTCTCATCACTGAACCTGAAGCTTCCTGAGGGCAGAGGCCTCACTGGCTTTGCTCACAACTGGATCCTTAGCACCTACCATGGTCTGCCATAAGTAGTAGGCACTCAATAGATATTTGTTGAAGGATGTTTGCACAGTTTTTTTCTGATCAGTGATGGAAACTACCAGTTGTTTTACAATATCCCTTGTCTCTTTCCTCTTTATTCATAGAACCCTTATTTTTTTTTTTTCTGGACACATGGACACTTTGTTTCCTTGGACTATAATAGCAAAGTATTAAAAACTGAATGACTTCACACAACACAGATTTTTTTGTTTGTTTCCCTGAATGATCAAAGTATGAAATCACTTGTTATCTTCACATCTGACTTTCCTGAACTCAACTGGAAAGGAACAACATGTTTTATGAACATCACATCAATATCTATGTTCTGTGGGGCCAGGTGCAATGGCTCACTCCCGTAATCCTAGCACTCTGGAAAGCCAAGGTGGGTGGGTAGCTTGAGCTCAGGGGTTTGAGACCAGCCTGAGCAAGAGGGAGGCCCCATCTCTAGTAAAAACAGAAAAACTAGCCTAGTGTTGTGATGGGTACCTGTAGTTTTAGCTACTCAGGAGGCTGAGGCAAGAGGATCACTTGAACCCAAGAGTTTGAGGTTGCTGTGAACTATAATGACACTATGGCACTCTACCCAGGGTGAGACTGAGACTCTGCCTCAAAAAAAAAAAAAAAAAAAAAGAAAAGAAAAAAGATCTATGTTTTGGGGAAAGGAAAAACAAACAAAAATTACAAAAACATTTTCTCATCTGTGATCTGTGTCAATGGTCAGTCCACATTCTGCCATGTTAGTGCCCAAACTATCTTAGGTAAATTAATTAGGAAGCTGGCCTCTCTTGATTCAGGAGGAAAATTCCATAAAATACATAGTTTGGATGCCATGAGAAGGAAAGACCAAAAGTGGAATTTTAAATTTTTTTCTCTTAATATGAAAAGTAGGGCTCAGCACCTGTGGCTCAGCGGTCTAAGGCGCCAGCCATGTACACCTAAGCTGGTGGGTTCGAATCCAGCCCGGTCTGCCAAATAACAATGACAGGTGCAACCAAAAAAAAAAAAAAAAAAAAAAAGGCCAGGCATTGTGGTGGACGCCTGTAGTCCCAGCTACTTGGGAAGCAGAGGCAGGAAACTCCCTTGAGCCCAGGAATTGGAGGTTGCTATGAGCTGTGATGCCACAGCACTCTATCCAGGGTGATAGCTTGAGGCTCTGTCTCAAAAAAAGAAAAAGAAAAGTAGGCATTTTTTGAAAGGAGAAAGAAGGACATAATAGCCACTGATTCTTTTTTCTGACTCAGATGGTTCTGTTTCTATACAAACATGCAAAGAAACAGACAAACAGAGGAGAGAGGCCCGGTACACATCCATCAATTCATCACAGAAGGAAACAAGAAAAGAAGCCGGGAGTCTTGAAATCCCTCTGAGACTTGGCACAGGGGAGCATGAAAACTTGAATACTGTTTCTCACAGGATTTAATTATTCTCACCGGAAAAAATAAACTTTCCAGAAAAGAGCAAGGATAGCTTTTGTTTGTTATTTTTAAGTATGACTCAAGGCTCAAATTCCTTCAGAGCCTGAAGGCAGAATGGTTTGCTCTGACAAGTGTCTAATTAAACTAACAAAAATGAGTATTTGGGGATTTTTCATGTAGATGATCCTGCAAGATCTAGTCCTGACCTTGGCTGTTGCTAAGAAGGAAAATTATCTATTTGATCTTCTTCAAGGCAATGCAGGTGAGCACATGGCCACGCTAACAATGGGTTTTGAGTAGAAGGCATGAAAGGTCAGTCAGCCGTGGGTGAGCAGTTTACCAGCGGTGTAAAGTTGTAATGGAATATGTCATTTATTGGGCTTTGCCTCACAGATTTGTAGTATTTGAAATAACACAACAGGGAGGCTGTGGCTTTGGGGCAGAAAAACCAAATTTGAATTTAGCTTTCACCTTTACAAGCTGGTGACTTGGGGGTGGAGAGGAATTCAACTGGGTCTCAGTTTCCTCATTTGTAAAATAAGGAGAATACCTCACACCTACCTTCAAAAGTTGTCAGAACAATAAAAGAAATCACTTGTGAAATGGGATTTGATGCAGGTGGTATAGAAATAGATTTCCTTAGCCTTCCTATGGAAGTACCAGTTTATTGGATTATTTAATTAATTTACTTCCATCACTTACTAAATGCCAGTAATTATGCTAAGCATTGGGAATACAGAAAGCAGTTAAGACAGACAAAGGCACTACATTTAGGGAGCTATAGCAAACAGATAATAAACCTAAATACACATTATCAAATTCTAAAAATATACTTTTATTAATTGTTCTATTAATTAAGAGAAAATAAGACAGGTATTGTGGACTGAATGTTTGTCACACCCAAAATATATTGAAATCCTCACCTCTTGTGGTAGTATTAGGAAGTGGGCCTTTGTCAGTTAATTAGGTCAGGAGGGTGGAGCTCTCCTAATAGAATTAGTACCTTCATAAGAAGAGAGAGGAATGTTGGGGATCCGACCACACCTCTACAGGAACCCTTCTGCCTCTCCCTTCTCCTCCTACCTTCCTAAAACAAAGGACCACAAGACCTAGTTAGCCTTAAGCCTGAAATTAACACCAAAGGACCCTAACCCACCAAAGCCCTGCAGGCAACCTGTGGAATTTGCCTACCCGCTAAAGCCCCGTATAAAGGGGGTCTCTAATTGCATCCCTCCCCTTCCCCACAGACGCCATCTTTTCCATCTTTCCCCTGCCCAGGCAGGGAGTCACTGTCCCTTTTCAATAAATCTGACCTAAACCTCTCTGCTTCTGTCCCAGTCTGTTCTCTGTGTGCCACCACACCACCTTTCAAGGAGAACTTACTCTGGATCTCTCTGCTCTATGTCACATGATGACACAGGGAGAAGAGAGAAGACAGGAAGATGGCCGTTACCAGACAAGGAATTGGCCCACCTTGATCTTGACTTCCCAAATGAATGTTTGTTGTTTAAGCCCCCCCAAGTCTATAACACTCTGGAATGACTAAGATCACAGAGTGATATGAGAAAAAGTAACTGGAGGAAGATAGGGGATATTTAAGGAAGGCTTCTCTGAAAAATTCACCTTTAATCACAGACATCATCTAGGCCAGTAACAGACCTGGTAACTGGAACAGAAAGAAGGACAATAAAGCAAAACTTTTCTCCACTCCTCCCAGATAGAGAAGGTTGCCATCCGATCTTCCTAGATCACAAAGCTTCAGGCCACAGAATTTAACTGGAGGTTTTCCTCCTTGCATGAGCAAATCAGTAGAGCACTGTCAATACCAGAGTTACCTAATTAGATTTTCTTGAGACACACACATAGTGTGTTTGTGATAGGTGAAAATTCTGCCTTGTTATAGTGGACAAAGTCTGCTATGGGACCACAGGAAATGTGGTCAAAAAATGAGTTTAGAGGGCAGTGCCTGTGGCTCATCAAGTAGGGCACTAGCCCAATATACCGAAGGTGGCGGGTTCAAACCCAGCCTCAGCCGAACTGCAAAACAGAAAAATAGCCGGGCGTTGTGGTGGGCACCTGTAGTCCCAGCTACTCGGGAGGCTGAGGCAAGAGAATCACCTAAACCCAGGAGTTGGAGGTTGCTGTGAGCTGTGTGACTCCACAGCACTCTACTGAGGGCGATAAAGTAAGACTCTGTCTCTACAAAAAAAAAAAAAAAAATGAGTTTAGACCTAATATGATAAAAAACAAAAGGATATCATTAAGGTTGTGACATGAGGCCAATGTTTACATAATATTCGTTAGACTGAAACCTATAGAATGGCTAGCGGCAAAGAAGTGAGAGAGAGAATTCTTCCTCCTGGAATTATTTCTCCTTCTAGAATATTAGTATTTTGATGCTCACAGAAAGGGCCTGGCAGGGTGTAGGGTCAGACGCACAGAAGACATTTGGTAAATGACAGTTCCTTCTCTTGTTTGCTCCTTACGCATTGGACGGAAACTCTTTTTTTCTTTTTGAGACGAATGATGCTCTCGGTAGAGTGCCATGGTGTCACAGCTCACAGCAACCTCAAACTCTTGAGCTTAAGTGATTCTCTTGCCTCAGCCTGCTGGAACTACAGGCACTCGCCACAATGCCTGGCTATTTTGGGGGGTCTCTTTTTGTAGTTGTCATTGTTGTTTGGGAAGTCCGGTCCGGGTTTGAACCTGCCAGCCCTGGTGTATGTGGCCGGCGCCCTAACCTCTTAGACATAGGTCCTGAGCTTGGAAGGAAATTCTTCAAGGCTAAGTGATAAGTCAACAGAGGGAGCATGCAGGAAATACCTTCAGATGCAGAGGCGTTGCCTGGGTTGACCAGATTTCCATTTTTCATGCTCCCTTCTGGTGTTGCAGCACCAAAGAAAGGTCCTCTATGCCAGAGGCTTACAGATTTTATTCTCAAAGTAAAAGGACTTTCAAAATAAGAATAACTCCAAATTCAAAGATGCTGCATTAAGTGAGAACTTTAATGATGTAATTACTGTTCCTTAAGCATGGGTGAGGAGGAGAATGGTATGAAATGATATAGCAAATTATTAGAAAAGGTATAATGAATTGTTCTCTTTTTTAATGTGGATCTTGATTTAGACAAAGCTAAAAATAAAGATATTACAGTTTGAGGCCTCCTTTATAACACTAGTTCCCTTTTTGATCTTTGGGAACAAATGAAGAGTAGTGCATGAAGACAAGGGAAGGAAGAAAGGAAATAGACTCAAGTTAAAACTAAATTTTCAAACAAGCCTGGGATAGTGCTAGAGTCTAATATTTCAACAAAATTCAGTTCCACTTACAACTGAAGTCAGGCTCTCGATATCTGCATGTTCCCTGGCACACATCTCTGCAGTCCTATCCAGCACTTTAATTGATGCTCCAGCTCCCACCAGGCTAAGTCAGCTCTGGCAAGGTCACAGGCAGGAAGAGCTCTGGGAAATTAGAGCCAGGCTGCTTAGATGCAAAGGTCATAGATTGACCTATTCCAGTCCAGAAAAGAACTGGGGTAAACCTCACCACTCTCCCAAATGACACTTTTATCTGGAATCCTTCCAGACTTTCTAGAGAAGTAAGTTTTAATGCAGGCATGAAGCTATCCACTAGTCCTAGACAAAGGGTACTATTTAATTCAGACAAAGATCTCTCCTTTGGGTCTAGAGAGATCTTGAAGTGTTAGTGTGTGTGGGGGGGGAAATGGCATCCTGCTGATTCAGCCCAGAGTCTGTCCTATCCACATACTGGTGTCCTATATCTTAAAACATTTTTATCCATATAAAAAGGAGAAATAAAAGAGAGATGGTAAATATGAGAGTCTTAGTTATAAGAGAATATCTGTGTTAACTTAGTAAGCAGTAACATTAAGCAACCATAGCAACAGTACAAAAATCCCACTAGATGGGACAGTTGGAAAGGTCCAGATGCACGTCTTTGTCGCCCTTACAATTAAGGATAAAACCAGAGGCTTGACCTAAGGGGTGAGCCTGACATTCCCTGTAGAAAGGGACACTAAAGGCAGCCCAGGCACTTACACCACTTAGGTCAGCTCTTAACAGCCAAAATGCAAAGAGTAGGCACCTGTGTTGAACATCAAATGATTTCTACGACCCAGACCAAGTAGGCGAGTCAGTGCCCGAGGAAGCAGATCTTACCCTAGGGAGACCCCTGCCCCCAGAAACTCCCTGAGAGGACTGCACACCCATGAGGACAGAGTGACATGACAAGTCAGTGGAAACAAGCCTTTGGGATTGAATTATACAATGGCCTTTTTATGGGAGGAAAATCATTCTATAACAAACACAAATGATAAAATAAGAAATAATTTAGTTGGTGTTTAGGTAAAAAGATAATGTACAAAGTAATTTGTAATGAATGCACATAGCTAAACTATACTAGAGGGCATGGTATTCACCATCATTTTAATTAAACCAATAAGCAGTATAATTAAAAAATATATCTGTATACCAGCGGTTCTCAACCTGTGGGTCCCGACCCCTTTGTAACGATGTGCATTGCGGCATTAGGAAGGTTGAGAACCACTGCTCTATACACTCTTGTGCTGCATAACAACGTTTTGGTCAGTTACAGACCACACAGAGGATGTTGGTTCCATAAGATTATAATAGAGCTAAAAATTCCCTATCACCTAGTGACATAATTGTCATAACATTATAGTGTAACACATTACTTTTCTATATTTAGATAAACAAATACTTACCATTGTGTGATAAGTGCCTCCAGTCCTCAGTACAGTAACATGCTAACACACTTGTAAGGGTTTGTAGCCCAGCAGCAGTAGGCTGTATCATGTCACCTAGGTGTGCAGTAGGCTGTGCCATCTGGGTTTGTGGAACTACACTCTACGATGTTCACACAACTACACAATAGCCTAGCGCATTTCTCAGAACGTATCCCCATTGGTAAGCGATGCATCACTTTGTGTGCTTTCCAAAGTAAAATGTGACCAGAAGCATCTCCTGAGAATAGCTTAAGGGATATATCTTAACAACATTAATACACTCTATTTGAGCAGGGATATATCTTAACAACATTAAAGACAATCTATTTGAGCATTTCTCTTGATCGATAAAATGTTTTGCTAAACAAATTAAACAAGTTTTTTAACCCCCTGCCACATTTATCAGAAGTTTTTGTTTGTTTTTTTGAGACAGAGCCTCAAGCTGTCATCCTGGATAGAGTGCTGTGGCATCACAGCTCACAGCAACCCCCAATTCCTGGGCTGTAGTGAGTCTCTTGCCTCCGCCTCTCAAGTAGCTGGTACTACAGGCACCCACCACAACGCCTGGCCATTTTTTGGTTTCAGCCTTCATTGTTGTTTGGCAGGCCTGGGCTGGATTCGAACCTGCCAGCTCAGGTGTACGCGGCTGGTGCTTTACCCCGTTGAGCCACAGGCGCCAAGCCTATCAGAAGTTTTTATATGCTAATGGGCTTTGTGAATTCTCAAGAGTGGGGTAAAGTGTGTAGTAGTTTAACACTGCTTAGATCACAAAACCTCAGGACAGAACATTCTGCTGGGCCAGAGGGCTGTATGATATAATTATGGGAAGGCTGCTCCAGTGAATTCTGTAGTGCTCTATAACATGTGAAAACCATTTTATACCTCCTGAGAAACTAAAAATAGGAACCATATGAAGTATTAACTTATGAAACTTAAAAAGTACTGTATATATCAAATAACCCATCTATCAGGGTATATACATTAAAGAGTTAATTAATCAACTGACAGTGCCTAGAATGATTACACATGTTTATCACTAAAAATGAACTAAAATCAAATTAACTCACTGTACTCCTGGTTAAGCAAAATAAGGTCTTTAGCTGCGATGTAAATTCATTGCTTTTCTCAGAAGAAATGTGCTTTAAGCCAAAGCCTTGTGCGAGTGAGTGCATGCTCAGGGCTGAAGCACTGTGCCAAAAATAATTTATACTGGGTCCTTTACTGTGGAAATAAAATATAAAATCCTTCCCAAGCCAAGAGTTCCATTAGAAAATTAAAAAATTCAGCCTTGGCATAGATACAAGTGCCCGCCTTTTTTTGATCCTGGCCAACTTCCCTGCTCTGAGTTTGGTGCTGTGCCCACTGCAGTCTTGAGAAGGCAGGAGGGGCCTCTGACATGGCCTGCCTTAGCCACCAAGGCTTCTGTAGCTGTCCTGGAGAACAGGGACAGGCCTGTGCCTCCCCCACGTGTGAACAAGGTGTTCAAATCCAGAGGCAGAGAGAGTCTTGATCAGGCCAGTGCTGATTTACCCTGACAGGCAGTAAAGGTGCTCTTTGCTCTTATTTTGTGTTGCCTAATTATTTTTTTTCTCTAATACGTAAACCAGTGCCAGAGAGCACATTCTGAAAATCAGAAAGTGGAGATCCAAGCCATGCCTTCTGCTGTGCTGGTTTACTGCTCTAGAAAAAGGTTTGATAGGAGATGATAAAAGTACTGACTAAATGCATGGGGGGTGGGGGTGGGGGGAGAATGATCTTTAGTTTTCAAGTCTTCTATATCCTCCCATGGTTCCAGATAATCAAGATGGAAATATTCTAGTTCTATTTGATAGAAATATTTCACAGACAACAGATCGAAGCTATGCCAGGTAAGTGTTTCAAAGCAGAAAACGGATGCTCTCAACGTCTCTTGATATCATAATTCTTTATAAATAAAAATAAGGTACACAACACATTCAAGGGGTGGCCAAACAGCATATACACATTTTAAGACAGGAAAAGATCGGATTAAATGTGTAATACTCAAGTCATGTTTGACTTCTGCCATTACAAGAAGTGTTCAATGCACTCATCTTTTGCTATGGGTATATTTTGAGTATTACAATTTTAATACTTTTTTTCCCTTTCTTAAAACGTGTACACTTGAGCAGCGTTGGTGGCATAGTGGTGAGCTTAGCTGCCTTCCAAAATGTGTATACTTTTTTTGACACCTTCTGTATATGCATACAAGAAGTCCAGAAGAATATAAATCAAGCTGTTAACAGTGCTACTCTTTGGAGTGTGCCCATTACACTTCAATAAAGCTGCTCAAGAGGTGTTAACAGCAGTCATCTCTGAGCTAGGAAAGATCAGGGGTAATTTTAATTTTGTTTCTGCTTCTCTGTATTTTCCATATGTTCTTGACTGTACGTGCATCACTTTAGTACTAAAAATATGTAAAATTTGTTTTCAAACATCATACACATTCATTCAATATTGAATTGATGTTTGTGTAGCTCTTTGTACTTTATCAGTGTTTTCACATATTTAATCCATAAAACAGTTGAGGAAAATAGAATGACTATCACTACAGAGAGGAGGAAATATGCTCTGAGATGTTCCAAACGTTTTTTTTAAATCAAAGAACTAGTAACCAGTAGGGTCCTGATTAGAATCCAGACCTCTTCTTTCAAATTCCATAACTTTTATTTTCTTTTTCTCAGTATGTGCTGCATCTTAGGATCTATTATGTGCTACTGGCTACATCAACCTCACAGGAATGCACCTAGCACAGAACAGATGCCTCAGAGTTCCTATATAAGATTTAAATGAAAAGAGACTCGTATTTTTCTTTTTTATTTTTTTTAGCTTTGTTACCCTTGGTAGAGTGCTGTGGTGTCACAGCTCACAGCAACCTCCAGCTCTTGTACTTAGCCAATTCTCTTGCCTCAGCCTCCGGAGTAGCTGAGACTACAGGCACCCACCACAATGCCCAGCTACTTGACACACGTATTTTTCAAACTCCAGATGGGTTGAGGGGACAAATGTGAAACATCAAGGGAGGTCTGGAGACTAAGAAGGTATTGGCTCTCCCGGTTGCTACAGCGTGTGCTCTTGGCTTCATTTCAACCCCATTCAGAAAGGACAATGGAAATTTAACAAAATGGGACCAAAACACTTAGGGAGAAAAAGTACAGATGGCACTAAACAGCAAAATCAGGTTACAAGTATCTAGACTTTGCTCTGTTAGGCAAGAAGGGGACTCAGGAAAAGGTTAAGAAAGAGAAGATAGAAATAGAAAAGGCCATGAAAGAAGACGAGTTAGGATCCAAAGTAAGAAGCATGGCTGACTCAGCCTGAAGAACCCAGGACAGACACAAAAGAGGGTGAGAAAAGACCAGTGGGTACCTTCATTCCTGCTGCAGCTGCAGGGCCACTGGGATCCACCGCCTGGATGTGGCACGGCTTACTTCCTCGCACCACAAAGCCCCAGCCAACCGCGTCGCCGACAATCTAGAGAGGAAAACCGCAATTAGCCAGCAGCAAACAGTCCCTGGCGATTTGCCCATCCTTGCAAGAGAGAGAAAACCAGCCTAAGATTAAGTGTGTGTTGTGACATATCTTTCTTCATTTCATCCATGTCAGGGTAAAGGAACACTTTGCTTCTATCGCAAACACAGGCATCTCTCTGCGGATAATGTGGTCAGAAACATAACCTGCTTGGCAGAAAGAAGATGCTTCTGGGAGGGCAGCACTCGATAAACAACTGTCAGATTGCCCCTTTCTCGGGCTGTTATTCAATTTAATATCAGACTCCAAGAGAAGATTTTGAAGATCTTAAAAGGATGATTAAAATGTCTTTTCCAGCTATAATCTACTCCAAGTTTCTTCTTTTCCCCTAAATCCCAAGGATACTCTCTTGATCTTGCAACCTCATTGAAGTCTAGGGTAACAATTTAAAAAATTACTAATTCTTCAAACATGAAGAATCCTAGCTTTTTCTTGAAACACAATTTTCTCCACCAAGCAAAATAAAAGTGAAAAATCTGAAAGTTGTTTGGCATTTGAAGCACGCCTTTTCTATAGAAGCCGTTATTAGAACTGGCACTTATGTTCCCTGGACAGCTCCCAGACAAGTCTTTAACATATATTCCATCCAAAATCCAGATGAAACACATTCACAACCCAATTACTAACAATGTTGGCCTTTAGATTAAAAATCAAAGATAAACACTTTCCAAACACAAGCAACTATCTCTTGAATGCTAGAGACTAAGGGAAAAGCGGGAATGAGATGGAATTTTTTTGGCAATTCTCAAGACTTTTAGGCCATTCCATGACTTCACAGTTTGGAGGGTTATTAGTCTATTAACTTAATTTTACTTCCAAAAGTCCAGTTTTAACTTTTTCCCTGATACACACGTATTATCAGAGCCTTTCTCTCATTAACTTCTCCATACTCAGAATGGCTGAAGTAGCTCTCTTTTTTTTTGGAGACAGAGCCTCAAGCTGTCACCCTGGGTAGAGTACTGTGGCATCACAGCTCACAGCAACCTCCAACTCCTGGGCTTAAGTGATTCTCTTGCCTCACCTTCCCAAGGACAATAGGTACCCGCCACACTGTCTGGCTAATTTTTTATTGTAAATGTCATTGTTGTTTGGCTGGCACAGGCTGCATTTGAACCTGCCAGCTCCAGTGTATGTGGCTGGCACCCTAGCTGCTTAAGCGACAGGTGCTGAGCCATGAAGTAGTTCTTGACAAAGGTTTGCAATGAGAATGAGTAACTCCTCCCATCCTGAGTTAGAAGATGAAAGAAACAGGACAAGTGCTTTAAAGAGGGTGTCGGGATGGATGTTAAGAGACAAAGAAGACGAGGGGAGGTGAATGAGTGATGTCAATAAGAACATTTTTATTGGGCTGGGCAGGGTGATTCACACTTGTCCTAGCAAGCTGAGGGGCAAGGCCGATGGATTGTTTAAGCTCATGAGTTCAAGACCAGCGTGAGCTTGATCAAAGAAAACCAATGGAGGCAGAAGGATACTAAAAGGCCAGAGGATGCAGGTGGTCACAGCTGCTCCAGGGACACAGCACTCCCAAGTTAGATGCCTATGTACTTCAAGGAAGGCTGATATCATCAAAGCTCAGGGCCTCTGGTAGAACACTTGGCTCTATAGTTTCCTTCTCAACCTTAAGACTCCCCTCATTTCTCAAATGAGTTTTAGAATGACTATAATGAAAAAGGAATTGTTGGCATTTTTTGCCCTGTCATTTGCTTTAAAATCAGTAATTATTTTAGAAAAAGTCCATCATGGAAAAAAACTTTTTAAAAGGGCACATCGAAAAGAATTTTAAATGCTGTGTTAGTAATAAACCATGTCAAGTCCTAATGCATTTTAGTGCCTTTGGGTCAAGAAAGCCTACTATTATAATTGTGCTAAAAGCAAAAGGAAAATTAGGAAAAAGTTTTCAATTCAGTCCATAGCGACCCATTAACATGTTAATATGTGCGGGCAAGAAAACCAGACAGCGCAGGAGAAAAAAGCCCAACCATCAGCCTACCGTGAATGTCTTCCTTGCATATGGAGCCCCCGGAGTCAGGAGCTCCTCAGAGGTGACCGGTCTCTTCAGCACTGTGGAAGACACACATGTCAAGGCATTAGCACTTCTGAGTACTTCTTTCATTCATTCAGTGGAGATTTATTGATTTTATGTGACCATTGGTGAACAAAAGTGGCAAAGGTCCTGCCCTGTAGTTTATACGCTCACAGACTAGAGCAGAAAATATTAGCAAACATAAATAATCTTAAACTCACCTTACAGAGCTCTGAGAAAAAACAAAGAAAGAAAGGGAAAGGAAGTAAGAGAACCAGAGGTGGAGGGAAAGGGGATGATGGAGATTTTTCCATGAGGAAAAAGCCCATGTTTTTTAATTCTTACATTTCTTAAATCTCAATGTGCATTTATACACATGAAAGTTATGACTCTAGTGATCTGATAGCCACATTTCAAGAGCTAACCTCAGTTGGGCATGGTGGCTCACACCTGTAAATCTCATACTCTGGGAGGCCAAGATGGGAGGATTGCTTGAGGTCAGGAGTTCAAGATTAGACTGATTAAAGAAAGACTCCATCTCTACTAAAAATAGAAAAATTAGTCAGGTGTAGTGATGGGCACCTGTAGTCCCAGATACTTAGGAGGCTGAGGCAAGAGAATCACTTGAATCTATCAGTTTGAGGTTGCTGTGAGCTAGACTGTCACTACAGCACTCCAACTTGGGCAACTGAGTGAGAGCACATTTCAAAAAAACAAAAAACCAAAAAAAAAACAAAGAGCTAACCTTAGTTCTCCCCAGTACTTTGCAAACTGCCTCCCCCTCCCCCATATATTAAAGCGTCACTCATTTTCTTATAAACAGATAGGACTGCATGTGTGCACTGTTTTCTACCCTGAATAATACTAGTGATACTGGTGAACTTTTCTGAATATTTAACATGTGCTAGGTACTGAGCTAGGTTCTGAAAACATATTACACTGTTATCTCCATTTTATAAGTAAGAAAACAGAACTTTAGGAAAATTAAATTGCTGTGTCCCAGGTCCTGGAGTGAATGGGTGGCAAAAGTGGGATCACTCAGGACACAGTGCCCATGCTCTCAGCCACTGTGCTCTACTGTTCCTCCTGTGCCACACCATTTTATAAGCAAACAAAAGGATTCTCAGAAGCTCTGGAAGAGGGTGGTCTTGCTAAGATACCTGTTCTCATCAGCTCAATGCTGTTGCCTAACAAGATGGCAAAGACAGCAGCTAGCTCCTGATCTGTAGGTTGCCTGAAAATTCACCAATGAGGCTCGGCGCCTGTGGCTCAATGGGCTAAGGCGCCAGCTACGTATACCTGAGCTGGCGGATTCGAATCCAGCCGAGGCCCGCCAAACAACAATGATGGCTGCAAGCAAAAAATGGCCGGGCGTTGTGGCGGGCACCTGTAGTCCCAGCTACTTGGGAGGCAGAGGCAAGAGACTTGCTTGAGCCCAAGAATTGGAGATTGC
>CAUYON010058246.1:0-14910 GCA_963573935.1 Arctocebus calabarensis
GTGCCAGCCACATACACCTGAGCTGGCGGGTTCGAATCCATCCTGGGCCCGCCAAACAACGACAGCTGCAACCAAAAAATGGCCGGGTGTTGTGGCAGGCGCCTGTAGTCCCAGCTACTTGGGAGGCGGAGGCAGGAGACTCTCTTGAGCCCAGGAATTGGAGGTTGCTGTGAGCTGTGATGGCACAGCGCTCTATCCAGGGTGACAGCTTGAGGCTCTGTCTCAAAAAAAAAACAAACTTGCTCAGATTGCATAAAATAATTTTTGCAGGGCAGCGCCTGTAGCCCAGTGAGTAGGGCACTGGCCCCATATGCCAGAGGTGGTAGATTCAAACCCAGCCCTGGCCAAAAACTGCAAAAAGAAAATAATAATAATAATTTTTGTAAGTATACGTCATATGTGATGCAGCACACATAAGTGAATATTTACTAAATGAGTCTGGGACTGGCCCAGATTGGCAGTGCTTTTATTGAGGTTGTTAGGTTGTGTGTGAACTAGAATATGGCAGGGAGCAAAAAAAGGATATGGGCTCTTAAACAGAAAAACAGTTTCTCTACTGGGTAAGTTGGCTCACACCTGTAATCCCAGCCCTGTGAGAGGCTGACGCGTGTGGATTACCTGAGCTAACAGGTTCAAGACCACCCTGAGCCAGAGCAAGAACTTGTCTCTAAAAATAGTCAGGCATTATGGCGAGCTCCGCCTGAGGCAAGACAATCACTTCAGCCCAAGAGTTTGGGGTTGCTTGTGAACTGTGATTCCATGGCACTCTACCAAGGACAACAAAGTGAGACTGTCTCAAAAAAAAAAAAACAAGAAAGAAAGAAAATGGTTTGTCTCTTCCTTCAGGCTAAAACACATCTATGTATCTTTTTTTTGTTTGTTTTTTAGAGACAGAGTTTAACTTTGTCGCCCTCCATAGAATACTGTGGCTTCAGAGCTCACAGCAACCTCCAGTTCTTGGGCTTAGGCGATTCTCTTGCCTCAGCCTCCCAAGTAGCTGGGACAACAGGCACCTGCCACAATGCCCGACTATCTTTTTGTTGTTATTGTAGTTTGGCTGGGGCTGGGTTTGAACCCACCACCCTCAGTATATAGGGCCTGCGCCCAACTCACTGAGCCACAGGCGCTGCCCCATATCTTTTTTAATTAAATTATAGTTGTGTACATTAATGCAATCATGGGGTCATCTGTGTATCTTTAACTGTTGTCTTTCTGTTTGCTTTCTTTCCAGAATTCCAGCTGGCTACTGCTTTGTAGAATTTGCAGATTTGGCCACAGCTGAGAAGTGTTTGCATAAAATTAATGGCAAACCCCTTCCAGGAGCCACACCTGTAAGGACATTTAGATACTGATGATGTTGCCTTTGTTTATTGTCACTGATTGCTACCATCTGTTGAATCCCTGCTGTATACTTATGTCATTTTACTTAATCCAGTAACAACCCTGTACTGTGGGCATTGTTATCTTTGACAGCCCATGAAATTCAAGCTCAGGGAAGTGAAATAACTTGCCCAAGGCAACCAAGTTTAGTAAGTGGCATAGCCAGGATTCTAACTGAAGATTGGTTGCCTTCAAAAATCAATGCCCTTCCCACTCTGTGTCACTGCCTCACATAACAGAAGACTTGAAACTCTAGACTTCTTGCCTGATTGAAAAAGTAGAACAGGCTGGCAGCAGCAAGGACACATTTCAAGAGAGTTACATTCTGCTCTTCCCACAGTTACTTAGCTTACAGCTGCACCAGCTGGCACACCTGGGCTCATAGAACCATGGAGCTGGCAGTGCCCTTAGAGGTCATCCGTGCAACCCCCTCATTTTATACAGGAGAGAAAGCTGAGGCTTAGAGAGGGGGAGATGTTTTGGCCAAGGTAATTTATTTCAGTTTTTTTCAAATATTGTTTGACTCTTGAAACACCTTTCTCTGTTTTAGTGTGTTTGTTTGTAAATTTCCAGGCAAAACGTTTTAAACTGAACTATGCTACTTACGGGAAACAACCAGATAACAGGTAAGCACAAAGTAATGTCTAGGCAGAGACACAATGTGTCACTATACCAGTCACTGCCAAAAAGGAGAAATAGGGCCTGGTGGGGTGACTCCCCAGTAATTCTAGCACTTTAGGAGGCTGGAGCACAAGGATTGCTTAAGGCTGAGTTGGAAACCAACCAGAAAAAGAGCAAGACTTTGTCTCCACAAAAATTAGAAAAGAAATTATCTGAGCGTGGAACCTGTGGAGCTGCACACCTGTAGTCCCAGCGATTCAGGAGGCTGAGGCAGGAGGATCACTTGAACGCACGAGTTTGAGGTTGCCCTGAACTGTCATGAATGATGCCACTGCATTCTGGCAACAATCTTTTTTTTTTTTTTTTGAGACAGAGCCTCAAGCTGTCACCCTGGATAGAGTGCCATGGCATCATAGCTCACAGCACCCTCCAATTCCTGGGCTCAAGCAAGTCTCCTGCCTCTGCCTCCCAAGTAGCTGGGACTACAGGCGCCCGCCACAATGCCCTGCCATTTTTTTGGTTATAGTCACCATTGTTGTTTGGTGAGCCCGGGCTGGATTCGAACCCGCCAGCTCAGGTGTACGTGGCTGGCGCCTTAGCCCGTTGAGCCACAGACGCCGAGCCTGGCAACAATCTTTTTTTTTGTTTTTTTTATTTTTGGGAATTTATTGAGGGTACAAGAAACTATGTTACACTCGTTGCATTTGTTGGGTAAAGTCCCTCTTACAATCGTGTTTTGCCCCCAAAATGTGTGGCACACACCAAGACCCCACCCCCCTCGCTCCTTCCCTCTCTCTGCTCTGGCTCAGTGAGTAGGGCGCTAGTTCCATATGCCAGAGGTGGTGGGTTCAAACAATCTTCTTTTTTTTTAAAAGGGAGGCTCGGTGCCTGTGGTTCTGAGGGCTAAGCCATGTACACCTAAGCTGGCAGGTTCGAAGCCAGCCTGGGCCCACCAAACAACAATGACGGCTGCAACCAAAAAATGGCTGCACGTTGTGGCGGGTGCCTATAGTCCCAGCTACTTGGGAGGCGGAGGCAAGAGACTTGCTTGAGCCTAGGAATTGGAGGTTGCTGTGCACTGTGATGCCACAGCACCCTATCCTGGGTGACAGCTTAAGGCTCTGTCTCAAAAATAAATTAATTAATTAATTAAATAAATAAAATAAAATAAAGGGAAACTCGGCAACCATAGCACAGTGGTTATGGAGCACATGCACTGACGCTGGTGGGTTCAACCCCAGCCCAGGCCATCTAAATAACAGTGAAAACTGCCACAAAAAATTAGCCGGGCATTGTGGCTGGAGCCTGTAGTCCCAACTACTCGGGGCTGAGGCAAGAGAATCACCTAAGCCCAAGAGCTGGAGGTTGCTGTGAGCTATGATGTCACTGTACTCTACTGAGGGACGACATAGACTCCATCTCAAAAAAAAGAGGGAATGGGAGCTGCTGAGTTTGACTGTGCTTCGCCCCTTTCTGAAGTCCTCCAGGAGGACCTTCATAGTGTGCCTCCTGTCAAGGCCAGGTCTTTTCTGTATGTGGTCCCTTCCCTAGCCTTCCAGTTTTACTCCCCACAGTGTGAAGGTTTTATTCTGAATTGATATTGTAGCATCATAAATTGGTTATCAATTCAGGTTGTTGTTTGAAAACTTTAAGTCATTTTCTTTTTTTGGTGTGTGTGTGTGTGTACATGTGTGTAGAGACAGAGTCTCACTTTATCACCCTCAGTAGAGTGCCATGGCGTCACACAGCCCAGCTATTTTTTTTTTTTTGAGATAGAGCCTCAAGCTGTCACCCTGGATAGAGAGCCGTGGCATCACACCTCACAGCAACCTCCAATTCCTGGGCTCAAGCGAGTCTCCTGCCTCCACCTCCCATGTAGCTGGGACTACAGGCACCTGCCACAATGCCGGCCATTTTTTGGTTGCAGCTGTCATTGTTTGGCGGGCCTGGGCTGGATTCGAACCCGCCAGCTCAGGTGTACGTGGCCGGCGCCTTAGCCCATTGAGCCACAGGCACTGAGCCTGTTTGTTTGTTTTTGAGACAGAATATCAGTATATCGCCCTTGGTAGAGTGATATGATGTCACAGCTCACAGCAAATTCAAACTTTTGGGCTTAAGTGATTCTATTGCCTCAGTCTCCCAAGTAGCTGGGACTACAGGCACCTGCCACAACACCTAGCTATTCTTTTGGTTGTAGTTGTTGTTTGGCAGGCCCGGGCTGAGTTCAAACCTGTCAGCCCCATTGTATGTGGCCGGCGCCATAGCCACTGAGTTACAGGTACCTAGCCAAAGTATTACATATAAATGGGCTAAGTTGGGGAAAATCCAAATAACCTAATAATAGTGAAGTGGTTAAATTATAATGTGTTCATTAATTGGAATGCTGTGAATTTATTTATAAGTCTCCATGTATCTATTAACAAATTACAAAGTACTAACTTATCCAAATATTGGCAGTAAGTTAAAAGTCAAAAACTGCTAGCAGCAAAACATAATGAATTGGCTCAGCAGTCATAGCACAGTGCTTACGGTGCCAGCTACATACAGAAAGGTGGTTGCTTCGAACCCAGCCCGGCCCAGCTAAACAATTGCAACAACAACAAAAACAAAAAATAGCCAGGCCTTGTGGCAGGCTTCCATAGTCCCAGCTAATTGGGAGGCTAAGATGGGAGAATTGCTTAAGTCCAAGAGTTTGAGGTTGCTGTGATGCTACGGCACTCTGCCGAGGGTGACATAGTGAGACTATCTAAAAAAAAAAAAAAAAAAAAATACCATAATGAGTTGTACCAAATTTTATTTATTTATTTTTTTTGTAGAGATAGTCTCACTTTTTTGCCCTCAGAGTGCCGTGGCATCACACAGCTCATAGGAACCTCCAACTCCTTAGCTTAGTATTCTCTTGCCTCAGCCTCCCGAGTAGTTGGGACTACAGGCGCCCACCACTATGCTGTACCAAATTGTGTGTGTGTGTGACAGAGTCTCACTTTGTCACTCTCAGTAGAGTGCTGTGGAATCATAACTTACAGCAACCTCAAACTCAAGGGATTCTCTCTTTTTCTTTTTTTATTAAATCATAAACACATAGATCGTGTATACCTTAATGCATGTATAGGGTACAATGTGCTGATTTCATATAGAACTAGGAGCGTTTACATCACACTAGTTAATATCAAGTGATTCTCTTGCCTTAGCCTCCCTAGTAGCTGTGACTATAGGTATATACCTACCACAATGCCTGGCTATTTTTTGGTTGCATTTGTCATTGTTGTTGAACCTGGCCCAGGCCGGATTTGAACCCACCGGTGTTGGTGCATGTGGCTGGTGTCGTAACCATTGTGCTACAGGCGTACCTGGCGTCACACAGCTCACAGCAACCTCCAACTCCTGGGCTTAGGCGATTCTCTTGCCTCAGCCTCCCAAGTAGCTGGGACTACAGGCGTCTGCCACAATGCCCTGCTATTTTTCTGTTCTGCAGTTCGGCCAGGGCTGAGTTTAAACCCGCCACCTTTGGTATATGGGGCCGGCGCCCTACTTGATGAGCCACAGGCACTGCCCTACATTTTTATTTTTTGAGACAGAATCTCACTCTGTTGCCCTGGGTAAAGTGCTGTGGTGTCATAGCTCATAGCAACCTCAAACTCTTGGCTCAAGCGATCCTCTTGCCTTAGCCTCCAGAGTAGGTGGAACTAAGGTGCTTGTCACAAGGCCCGGCTATGTTTTTTTAGAGCCAGCGTCTCATTCTTCCCAGTGGTTTTGAACTCCTAAGCTTAAACAATCTGCCTACCTTGGCATGGTAGGATTATAAGCGTGAACCACCGTATACAGTCTATTTTTTATGTTTTTTTTTTTTGAGACAAAGTCTCAAGCTGTCGCCTGGGTAGAGTGCTGTGGCATTACAGCTCAGAGCAGCCTAAAACTCTTGGACTTAAGTGATTCTTTTGCCTCAGTCTCCCAACTAGCTAGGACTATGGATGCCCACCACAATGCCCAGCTTTTTTTTTTTTTTTTTTTTTTGGTTATAGTTGTTTGGCAGGCCCGGGCTGTTTTGAAACCCACCAGATCCAGTGTATGTGGCTGGTGCCCTAGGCGCGGAGGTACAGACACCAAGCCTGATTTTATACATATATTTTATATATATGTGTGTGTGTATATATATATATATTTTTTTTTTTTGGCATTTTGGCCGAGGCCAGGTTTGAACCCACCACCTTCAGTAGATGGGGCCTGTGCCCTATTCAATGAGCCACAGATGCTGTCCAAAAGTAACTACTGCCCTAATTTTTTTTTTTTGAGACAGAGTCTCGCTTTGTCGCCCTCAGTAGAGTGCTGTAGCGTCACAGCTCATAGCAAACTCTAGCTCTTGGGCTTAGGTAATTCCCTTGCTTCAGCCTCCTGAGTAGCTGGGACTACAGGCACCCGCCACAATGCCCGGCTTTTTTTTTGTTGGTGCAGTTTGGACAGGGCCAGGTTCGAATCCACCACCCTTGGTATATGTGGCCGGCACCCTACTCACTGAGCCACAGGCACTGCCCTATTTTTTATATTCTTTTTTTTTTTTTTGAGACACAGCCTCAAGCTGTCACCCTGGATAGAGTGCTATGGCATCACAGCTCACAGCAACCTCCAATTCCTAGGGTCAAGCGAGTCTCTTGCCTCCACCTCTCAAGTAGCTGGGACTGCAGGCGCCCACCACAATGCCCGACCATTTTTTGGTTGTAGCCATCATTGTTGTTTGGCGGGCCCAGGCTGGATTCGAACCCGCCGGCTCAGGTGTACATGGCTGTCGCCTTAGCCACTTGAGCCACAGGCCCTGAGCCTATTTTTTATATTCTTAAAGGATTATCCATAGAGGCCAAGGGCAGTGGCTCACACCTATAAACATAGCACTCTGGGAGGCCAACGTGGGTGAATTGCCTGTGCTCACAGGTTCAATACCAGCACCAGCCAGAGTGAAACTCTGTCTCTAAAAAAGAGCCGGCATTGTGGCAGATGCCTATAGTCCCAGCTACTTGGAAGATGCTACAAGCCATGACTCCATATCACTCTACTGAGGGCGACAAAATGAAACTAGACCCGTTGGGAGTGTTGTTCCCTAAGAAATCCAGGAGAGTTTTGCCTAGGATATGTAGAAAAGCTTTTCAGAGCAGAAGTTTTGGTCTTTGTCTCTGAATCTTTTTGTTCTCTCCTCTCAGCCCTGAGTACTCCCTCTTTGTGGGAGACCTGACCCCAGACGTGGATGATGGCATGCTGTATGAATTCTTCGTGAAAGTCTACCCCTCCTGTCGGGGAGGCAAGGTGGTTTTGGACCAGACTGGCGTGTCTAAGTAAGGCCTTATCTGTTAATGATGGCCACACTCTTTTCTCCCAGGTGTAGATGTTTTAGAAAGGCAGATAACATGGCAGTTAAGAGCACAGACTTTGGGGCAGCGCCTGTGGCTCATCGAGTAGGGCACCAGCCCCACATGCCAAAGGTGGCAGGTTCAAACCCAGCCTCGGCCGAACCGCAAAACAGAAAAATAGCTGGGCGTTGTTGCATGCGCCTGTAGTCCCAGCTACTCGGGAGGCTGAGGCAAGAGAATGGCCTAAGCCCAGAAGTTGGAGGTTGCTGTGAGCTGTGTGACGCCATGGCACTCTACCCAGGGCGATAAAGTGAGACTCTGTCTCTACAAAAGAAAAAAAAAGAGCACAGACTCTGGAGTATGAATCCCAGTTCCAGTGTTAGTAGGGGTAATACAGTGTACAAGTTACTGATCCTCTCTGACCCTGTGACCTTATCTGTAAAAGGGGGCTGATTAATAGTATCTGCTCATAGGATTGATGTAAGAATTAAAGGATATAATATTAGCAAATCACATAGGAAATTGTTTATAGGTGTTTGCTACTTACTGAGCCTTTCATTATAGGTAGAAGTTTTTACTTCAAAAATGGGAAAACCTTGGGCAGTGCCTGTGGCTCATCAAGTAGGGCATCGGCCCATGTACCAAAGGTGGCGGATTCAAACCCAGCCTCAGCCGAACTGCAAAACAGAAAAATAGCCAGGTGTTGTGGCAGGCGCCTGTAGTCTCAGCTCCTTGGGAGGCTGAGGCAAGAGAATCGCCTAAGCCCAGGAGTTGGAGATTTCTGCGGACTGTGTAACTCCATGGCACTCTACTGAGGTCGATAATGTGAGACAATGTCTCTACAAAAAAAAAAAAAAGAAAGGAAAACCTTAAAGGCTAGTTCTTTTTTTTTTTTTTGAGACAAAACCTTAATATTGCCTTGTGTAGAGTGCCATGGCATTATAGCTCACAACAAACTCCAACTCCTGGACTCAAGTGATTCTCCTGCCTCCGCCTCCCAAGTAGCTGGGATTACAGGTACCTGCCACAATGCCCGGCCATTTTTTGGTTGCAGCTGTCATTGTTGTTTGGCGGGCCCAGGCTGGATTCAAACCCGCCAGCTCAGGTGTACGTGGCTGGTGCCTTAGCCTGTTGAGCCACAGGTGCTGAGCCAAGGCACATTCTTGATTAGCAGCATAGTTAGAAGCCCAGGCTTTGTTAGGCTGACAGATGGGGCTTTAAATCCTGCTTCTGTCATGGCATTTGACAAGTTATTAAACCTCTCTGAACTTGGTTACCTCTTTAGTAAAGTGTGGATGCTACCTTCATGGAATTGTTGAAACAGTTTGATGAAATAACCTTAGGAAAATAGCACAGTGCCTAGGAAATAAGTGCTTGTTAACTTTAGCTGTCATTCATTTTTCCCTCAGCTAGAATATGAACTCAAGAGAACATCAGAGCAGACTCTATTAATATTTACTGAAGTATTAGTTCTATATCTATTTTTTTTGTGGAGACCAAGTCTCACTCTATAGCCCTCGATAGAGTGCTGTGGAGTCACAGCTCACATCAACCTCCAGCTCTTGGGCTTAAGCAATTCTCTTGCCTCAGCCTCCCAAGTAGCTGGGACTACGGGCACCCGCCACAGCGCTTGGCTAATTTTTGATGCAGTTCAGCTGGGGCCAGGTTTGAACCCGCAGCCCTCGGTATATGGGGTTGACGCCCTACTCGCTGAGCCACAGGCACCGCCTGAATTAGTTTCTTCAACTGTCAGTACCATTGCTACTGTTTCCAATAGATTGGGAAAGAATCTTATACTTCGCAGGATCCCTAGGGGTGATGGTGTCAAGGAGAATGGGGAACTGAACATGGGGAATTCCTACAGATCTCAGAATTGTCATGTGCTTGAATCCTGACACTGCTCTGTGCTTCCCTCACTAATGGGACTATTGACTCTCTTGGTTTTCTCAGCCCCTCCTCCTTTCTGTATTCCTGCACACCTTCTTGCCCTTCCCTCTTCTCCATGCCTCCATTTTTAAGTCACATTCATCACATTTATGATCTAAATAATGGGTTGGGGTTTTTTTGTTTTTTGCTTTTTTTCCCTGCAGGGGTTATGGTTTTGTGAAATTCACAGATGAATTGGAACAGAAGCGAGCACTGACAGAGTGCCAAGGAGCAGTAGGACTGGGGTCTAAACCTGTGCGGCTGAGTGTGGCAATCCCTAAAGCGTGAGTCCTGCAGGAAGGTAGAGGGGCCTGGACTCCCATCTCTACCCCTCCTACCTGTACACTCCTCATATATTTGCTGAGAATCAGGACATCCCCATGCTAGGTGGAAGATTGTGGGGGATATTCAGGTCAAACCACAAGTAGTTGAATGGCTACTGTTTGCCAGTTTGTGTGCTGGGTGTTAGAGCTTAACTGGCATAACTCCATCCCTCTAGAAGTTTACAGTTATGGTTGCAGAGGGCAGATACATTTAGATGTTGCTGGTGGCAACACTGGAAAAGCTTTTGGCTATACATACCTGTTATCCTTTGCCCAGTAGTGCCACCATTAGAAACTTACCCACAGAATTAATAAGAACACAAAAAGAAAACAATTACTAATAGTTTTAGCCTTATTCATTTTTTTTTTTGAGACAGAGCCTCAAGCTGTCCCCCTGGGTAGAGTGCTGTGGCATCACAGCTCACAGCAACCTCCAATTCCTGAGCTCAAGCGAGTCTCCTGCCTCCACCTCCCATGTAGCTGGGACTACAGGCTCCCACCACAATGCCTGGCCATTTTTTGGTTGCAGCTGTCATTGTTGTTTGGTGGGCCTGGGCTGGATTCGAACCCGCCAGCTCAAGTGTACCTGGCTGGCGCCTTAGCCCATTGAGCCACAGGCGCCGAGCCTAGCCTTATTCATATTAATGAAACCTGCAAACTGAATGTCTTTTGCTACGGGAATGGGTAGGAATTAATGTTATAAACATCCTATAGAATATTACATACATCTGGGCCAGGTATGGTGGCTCACACCTATAATCCTAGCACTCTGGGAAATAGCCTGAGCTCACAGGTTTGAGACCAGCCTAAGCCAGAGAGACACCATCTCTAAAAAATAGCTGGATGTTGTGTTGACCTGTAGTACCAGCTACTTGGGAGACTGAGGCAAGAGAATTGCTTGAGCCCAAGAGTCTGAGGTTGCTATAAGCTATGACACCAAGACACTCTACCAAAGACTCTGTCTAAAAAAAAAAAAAAAAAAAAAAAAATACATCACTAATACAGCTATCATGTCAGGTAAAAACCATTCTTACATCTCTGGGCAGGTTTCTCCTGGAGATGTAAGACAGCTTTTCTTGGGCCGGGTGTGGTGGCTCATGACTGTAATCCCAGCACTTGGGGGGCTGAGGTGGGTGGATTCCTTGAGTGGAGCCTTGCAGGTTCGAGACCAACCTGAGCTAGAGCAAGACTTCATCTCTAAAAAAAATAGCCAGGCATTGTGGCGGGCACCTGTAGTCCCAGCTACTTGGGAGGCTGAAGCAAGAGAATCACTTCAGCCAGAGAGTTTTTTTGTTTTGTTTTGTTTTTAATTTTTTTTTGAGACAGTGCCTCAGCTGTTGCCCTGTGTAGAGTGTTGTGGCATCACAGTTCACAGCAACCTCCAACTCCTGGGCTCAAGTGATTCTCCTGCCTCTGCCTCCCAAGCAGCTGGGACTATAGGCACCTGCCACAATACCCGGTTATTTTTTGGTTTCAGCTGTCGTTGTTGGTGAGCCCAGGCTAGATTCGAACCCGCCAGCTCAGGTGTATGTGGCTGGCACCTTAGCTGCCTGAGCCACAGGCACGGAGCCATGAGCCCAAGAGTTTCAGGTTGCTGTGAGATAATGACACCATGGCACTCTACCAAGGGTGACAAAGTGAGACTATCTCAAAAAAAAAAAATAAAGACAGCTTTTCTGTGAATAAAACTTTTCATCCTTTAGCCAAGTTAATGATTCCAACTGGGAGTAAATTTGCCTCCCAGGGGACATTGGCAACATTTGGAAAAATTTGTGGTTATAGCAACTAAGGTGCTAATGGTTGTTAGTGGGTAGCAGCCAAGGATGCAGCTAAGCATCCTACAGTTTATAGGAGAGTTCCTGCTACTATGTCAGTAGTGTGAAGGCTGAGAAGCTCTGTACCTAAAATATAAGAGTAGCTAAGGTACTAGGGTAGAACTTCCAGATGGCCATTTTCTTCTTCTTTTTTTTTGAGACAGAGCCTCAAGCTGTCACCCTGGATAGTGTCGTGGCATCACAGCTCACAGCAACTTCCAATTCCTGGGCTCAAACGAGTCTCCTGCCTCCGCCTCCCAAGTAGCTGGGACTACAGGCGCCTGCCACAACGCCCGGCCATTTTTTGGTTGCAGCCATCATTGTTGCTTGGCGGGCCTGGGCTGGATTCGAACCCACCAGTTCAAGTGTACGTGGCTGGCGCCTAAGCCTGTTGAGCCACAGGCGCCGAGCCTTTATTTTTGTTTTTGTTTTTTTTTTGCAGTTTTTGGCCGGGGCTGGGTTTGAACCCGCCATCTCCAGCATATGAGGCCGGCGCCCTACTCACTGAGCCACAGGCACTGCCCCTATTTTTGTTTTTTGAGACAGAGCCTCAAGTTATCACTCTGGGTAGAGTACTGTGACATCACAGCTCACAGCAACCTCCGCCTTCTGGGCTCAAGCGATTCTCTTTCCTCTGCCTCCCAAGTAGCTGGGCCTACAGGCGCCCGCTACAACACCCGGCCATTTTTTGGTTGCAGCCATCATTGTTGTTTGGCGGGCCCAGGCTGGATTCGAACCCGCCAGCTCAGGTGTATATGGCTGGCGCCTTAGCCTGTTGAGCCACAGGTGCCGAGCCTGTTTTTTTTTTTTTTTGGTTGCTGTTGTTGTTGAGACAGAGTCCAACCCTATGTCCTGAGCAGAGTGTAGTGGTGTCATTGTTCCCTGCAACCTCAGACTCAGGCTGTGGGCATCCTGCTTCCTCAGCCTCCCAAAGCCACTGGGATTATAGGTGCTTGGTGTTGTGCCCAGCTGGGTTTTTCATTTTTTTAATGAGTCAGGGGCTCACTCTCCCTCAGACAAGTCTTGAACTCCTTAGCTCAAGCAATTCTCCTGCCCAAGCCTCCCATAGTGCTGGGATTACAGACGTGAGCCACTGTGCCCTGCTACAGTTTCCTATATAGTTGTACAATCTTTTTTTTTTTTTTATTTCTACTTTGTTGCCCTTGGTAGAGTGCTGTGGCGTCACACAGCTCACAGCAACCTCCAACTCCTGGGCTTAGGCGTTTCTCTTGCCTCAGTCTCCCAAGTAGCTGGGACTACAGGCACCTGTCACTTCACCTGGCTATTTTTCTGTTTTGCAATTCGGCCTAGGCCGGGTTTTTTTTTTTTTTTTTTAAATTAGATGCAGGATATTCTTTTGTCGGTATTGAAAAATTTTCATAAAGGAGACAAATCTAACCATTAAAACTTCTTGTCTTGGCTCGGTGCCTATGGCTCAATGGACTAAGGTGCTAGCCATGGACACCTGAGCTAACAGGTTCGAATCCAGCCCGGGCCCCCAAACAACAATGACAGCTGCAATGAAAAAAACAAAACAAAACAAAAAACCTCTTGTCTTAAAAGCATGGACTTTGGAGCCAGACTGCCTGAGTTTGAATCTCTTAACTAAAATAGCTGTGTAACTTGGGCAAATTACTTAACCTCTCTCAGTAACTGAGTTTACTCATCTGTAAAATAAGAATAATGGTTCACTTACTACATCGGGATGCTGTGAGGATTAATGAGTTAATCTGCATAAAGCACTCAGAATAGTCTGACTACGAAGGCAGTGTCATGGAAATGTTTTTATGTTTATTTTTGTTTTTTTAAGGAGCCGTGTGAAGCCAGTGGAGTATAGTCAGATGTACAGTTATAGCTACAACCAGTATTACCAGCAGTACCAGAACTACTATGCCCAGTGGGGTTATGACCAGAACACAGGCAGCTACAGTTACAGTTACCCCCAGTACGGCTATACTCAGAGCACCATGCAGGTAACAGTGCTTTGGCAAGTCTGCCCTCTTGGGTTATATTTCTCCACTAGAAATAGGTCATTCTCCTGGATGGGATTGGTAAGAACTGATCCTTCAGAAAAAAATGGGGAAAGCTGAAGCAACCTAGTTCCTCTCTAAAAATGAGCTATCATTGGGAGGCGCCTGTGGCTCAATGAGTAGGACGCCAGCCCCATATACTGAAGGTGGTGGGTTCAAACCCGGACCTGACCAAACTACAGCAACAACAACAACAAAGAAAATGAGCTATCATGGACGTGGGCAATGATTTTACCATGCTGCTCACTCACCTCTCTGGTCTCTTGGCAGACATATGAAGAAGTTGGGGACGATGCATTAGAAGGTAAGAAAGAGTTTGTTCATTCATTCTTTTGTCAAGCCACTTGTCACGTGGTGTCTTATGGTTGGCACTATGCTTTCAACTAATTGCTGAGAGACAGCAAGGTAAATTCTGCTCCAGAAGAACTTACGTTCTTAGTGGGAGAGAAGACATGACATGTGTCACATTGTTGTGAGTACAGATGAGCCCAGACTAAGCAGCTACTAGGGAGGAAGCCCAGCACTGCCCAGGCCTGTGGTATTCTACTCAAAGAAATGGGTCTGTAACAGTAATACTACTTATTACCTTGTATTTGTTTGATGGTTTATAAAATTCATTTTATTTGGAAAATAAAGTATTATGAAGAAACTGAAATTCACCCCTAATCCTGCAATGTAGTAATAACCTCTGTTAATGGTTTTGGTTTTTTTGAGACAGATCTCACTCTTTCTTTTTTTTTTTTTTTTTTTTTGAGACAGAGCCTTAAGCTGTCATCCTGGATAGAGTGCAGTGACATCACAGCTCACAGCAACCGCCAATTCCTGGGCTCAAGCGAGTCTCTTGCCTCCACCTCCCAAGTAGCTGGGACTACAGGCACCTGCCACAACGCCTGGCCTCTTTTTGGTTGCAGCTGTCATTGTTGTTTGGCGGGCCGGGGCTGGATTCAAACCCGCCAGCTCAGGTGTACGTGGCTGGCGCCTTAGCCCATTGAGCCACAGACGCCAAGCCAGATCTCACTCTTTCCTTGAGTAAAGTGCCGTGGCTACTCTTGGGCTCAAGCAATACTCTTACCTCAGTTTTTCTATTTGTACTAGAGATGAGGTCTTGCTTTTGCTCAGGTTGGTCTCAGAACTCATGAGCTGAAGCTAGGCCTCCTAAAGTCCTAGGATTACAGGTGTAAGCCACAATGCCCACCCCAGTATTAATTTTTTATTAAAAATATTTATTGTGGCTCGGCGCCTGTGGCTCAACGGGCTAAGGCACCAGCCATGTACACCTGAGCTGGCGGGTTCGAATCCAGCCCGGGCCCACCAAACAATAATGACGGCTGCAACCAAAAAATGGCCGGGCGTTGTGGCGGGCGCCTGCAGTCCCAGCTACTTGGGAGGCAGAGGCAGGAGACTCACTTGAGCCCAGGAATTGGAGGTTGCTGTGCAGGGTGACTGCTTGAGGCTCTGTCTCAAAAAATACATATAT
>CAUYON010058247.1:0-28613 GCA_963573935.1 Arctocebus calabarensis
ATCAATGTCTTTATATAATGATCAAGAAAATGCCATGAAGGCCATCTGTAACAGTACGATCAAAACATTTCTGAATGTATATGAATCGTGCCCTATGATTGCACCAATGTACAGAATTATGATTCAATAAAATTATAAAAACAAAAACAAAAACATGAAGATTAACTAATATCATCACTTCGTGTATCCTAAGAAAAGGCTAAGTCTATGTGTTAGGACAAACTTCTCCCAGAAGGAAGACTGATGATTCTAAATGTCCAGAAACAAGAGAGTAAAGCAAAATAGATGAGACCGGGCAATGCTGTTGTCGGTACTTGGCGTGGGAGAGGGTGTGGACTTTGTAAATAGTTACGTCAGGGGTTTCTTAGATGGGACATTTCCAGTCAAATGCAGGTGTTACTAAAGCATGTGGTAGCATCTGTACCCCGTGGTTGCCATCAGGGAGGAAGTTTAGGTAGCCACCTACCTTTTTTCTCTTTTCTGCCTTGAGGAAAGTTCTTCCTTTGGTAATCAGGATATCAATGTCCTCAGCACATTGTCCACAGGTAATGTAAACCCCAGTGTTCAGAAAAGGGGAATTGTTGTTTGCTATTGGTTGGATTTATAGATAATGGTCACAGTAGTGGTCCATCATTAAACAGTCAGGAGATGAGGAAGCCTATTAGCTTAGAGCCCCTTCATAACAATTGATATTTTTTATTCAATTTCCCTTGGTATCCATGGGGAATCCCTTTGTAGATAACAAAATCCATACATGCTGAGGACATTCATATAAAATGGCACAGGACTTGCATATACAGTAGACCCATCCTCCTGTATCCTTTCCTTTTTTCTTTTATTTACTTTTTTATTTCATAACATTAAGTGAATCCAAATATTCTGGTTACATGGATATCTTTTATAATGCTTAAGCTAGGACGTTCATTGTGCCCACCCTCAAACATGTTCATTGCACCACATAGGTAAGTTTTTACCCCCCTTTTCATTTCTGAGCCTCTGTATTTCTTCATGCATCTCTCTGCCCACCGATGAGCTGCCTGTTATTAGACTGCAAGAGCTGTTTGTGTTTTCATTCCTGAGACGTGTCACCTACGACAACGGTCTTCAGTTCCATCCAAATTGCTGCCAGAGACATTATCTCATGACTTTCCATGGCTGAGTAGTAGTCCAGGGGGTGTGTGGGTGCGTGTGGGTGTGTATGGGTGTGTGTGGGGGAGAGGGGCTGTGGGAGTGTGTGTGGGTAACTATGTGGGTGCGTGTGGGTGTTTGTGGGGGTGAGGGGCTGTGGGACTGTGTGTGGGTAACTATGTGGGTGCGTGTGGGTGTGTGTGGGGGTGAGGGGCTGTGGGAGTGTGTGTGGGTAACTATGTGGGTGCGTGTGGGTGTGTGTGGGGTGTGAGAGTGTGTGTGTGGGTGTGTGTGTAGATGCATGTATGGATTTGTGGGAGTGCCTGGGGGGTGTGAGTGTGTGTGTGGGTGTGTGTGCATGCATGTTGAGTGTGTGGGTATGGGTACATGTGTGGGTTTGCAGGTGTGTGTGGATGTGTGTATAGTGTGTGTGGGGGGGCATGTGGATGTGTGTGTGTGTGTGTGTGTAGATGTGTGTGGATTCTTGTGTGAGTTTGTGGGGTGTGTGTTTATGTGAGTGTGTATGTGAGTGTGTGATGTGTGTGTGGGAGTGTGTATGCATGAGTGGATGTGTGTGAGTGCGTGTGTGTATGTGGTTGTGTGTTAATGCATGTGTACATGTGTGTAGATGTGTGTGGATTCATGTGTGAGTGTGTGGGGTGTGTACATATGTGGACGTGTGTGGGTGTGTGTATGCATGAGTGTATGTGTGTGTCTGTGTGTGTGTGAGTATGTGGTGGTGTGTGGGTGTGTGTGTGCATGTTCACTTTCTTGATCCATTCCTGAATTGGTGGGCTCTTAGGTTGATCCCACATTTTTGTGATTGTGAATTGCACTGCAGTTAGAATTTGAGTACAGGTGTCCTTTATGCCTTCTTTAGTTTTGGGTAAATAACCACTAGTGGGATTGCAGGGTCAAATCGTTGAGTACACATTTATTTCCGTGGGGAGTCTCTGTCCTGTTTTTCCATGGAGGTTGCCCTAACAACAGTCTCACACCAACATTTAAGTCTTTCTTTCTCTCAGCTTCTATTGATTTTTGATTTTTTTTAAAGGGCCATTCTGATAGGGGTAAGTTGATATCACATTGTGATTTTAATTTGCATTTCCCTGATGGAGTTAAGCATTTCTAAATTTGTTGCCCGTTTGTCTTTATTCCTTTGAATCATTTCTGTTCATGTCTTTTGCCCACTTCTTATTTTCTTTTTCTTGCTGTTTTGTTCACTTCTTTGTAGGTTCTGGATACTAGCCCTTTCTTGGGTGTGTAGTTTGTTTATATTTTCTCTCATTCTGTTGTCTGTTTATGTTGATATTTCCTTTGCTGTGTAGAAGTTTTTATTTGTATCAAGTCCTGTTTCTTTCTTCCTGTTCTTACCCTATTTGCCTTTGAGGCTTTAGTTAAAAATTCTTTTCCTTGGCTGATGTCCAAGAGAGTTTTACTATGTTTTCTTCTACGATGCTTTTTGTTTCATGCCTTACATTTAAATCTTTTATCCATCATCATTTTTATATAGGGCAAGAGACAGGACACCTAGTTCACTCATCCTCATTTGGCCATCCAGTTTCCACACCACCATTTTTTTTAATTTTTATTTTTTATTAAATCATAGTTGTGTACATTAGTGCAATCATGGGGTACAGTGTGTGGGCTTCATATATAATCTGAAATATTTTCATCCAACTGTTCCATGAGGGTTATGTCAAACAGTTGGATGAAAATATTCCACACCACCCTTTTATTGATTAGGGCTTTCTTTCCCCTGTGTATGTTGCTGTTTGCTTTGTAGAACAGCTGATTATAGGTAGATGGAGTTAGTTCTGGGTTCTCTATTTTTAAACATTGTGGAGTAACTTGTGGCAGAGATTCTATGCTCCGTTTTATTTCCTTGATACTCACTGTGGTAGAAATGTAAAGGAATACTGCAATACAATAATGCAACATGTTTGAGAAGAGATAATGGCCAGAATTAATGAAATGGAAATAATAATGAAAAGAGGATGAATTCAAGAGATATCTAGTACATCTATCAGATACGGTGAAAGCATAGCTGAAAATCAGAAATGAGTGATTACAAGCCAGGATTCTCTCCCCAAATTCTGCCACTGGTAACTCTGGTGATAGTGTTACTAATTTAATCAATAAAACCATGAGACAGTAGGATTGACAGTGAAGGCCAGCCCTTTCTTTTGAACGTGTTGATTTTCTAATGCTTGTGGGAGACCAAATTCCAAGAATGACCTTAATGAGACTCTGGTTCTTATATAAATGATACTTTTCCTTTTGAGTGTGTTTGGAATCCATTAATATGATGAGAGATCACTCCCATGATTATTTCATGTTACATAGAAAATCATACTCTCTGGGTGGGCTTCATTTATTTATATAGTCCTTTTGAAGAGGAGAGTTTACTCCTAATATAGTAGAAGGGATGTCAAAGGGAGCTGAAATAAGAATTTGACTCTAGCTTAAAAAATGCAGGAAGCTACAAGACAAATACATGGGCAGCCTCCAGAGCAGGGTTCTCAACCTTTTTATCTTACAGCACAACTGATCCTATACGTAAACCTATGTGGCACACTTAAATTATGTTGATCAAAAAGAAGAAAAGTTTTTAAAAACAGACTGTGCTTGGTATTTCTTTGGAAAATAACTTAATTTATGATCTTTAAAATTTGCATGGCCCACCTAAGGTCCGTTGTGGCACACTGGTTCAAAATCACTGCTCTTGAGTCCTGTGTAATAGTTGAGATTCTGGTTTGAATCTCAGTACTACAATCAAAAAATTTCTGTATTTTGCCTTCATCCCGAATGAAGTTGGAAGCAAATTATTCCTCAAATCCACCAGGTAAAAAGTCCAGCCTAAATAATACTTTGACTATGGCTTTGTCAGAGTCTAACAAGGGAACAGGAGAGCTAGCCAGATCTTCTGTGCTACAGAACCGTGAGATACTAACAGGGTGTTGTGAATGTGTAATAACTTGCTGTCTTAATAGGGAAGCAATAGTGAGCCTACGGTGCATCCAGATGGAGATAGACAGTCATGGATCGAGATTAGATTAGGACAGCATTAGAACTTGGTCACACAGTCTGAGCTGTGTTAAATTTCTGACATTCCTGTTGTTACCGTATTTGCCTTTGAGGCCTTAGTTACAGATTCTTTTCCTTGGCTGATGTCTAAGAGAGTTTTACTATGTTTTCTTCTAGAATGCTTTCTGTTTCATGCCTTACATTTAAATCATTTTGAAGAGATGGCCTTCCTCTCCCAAAAAGAAGTTTAATATGGTTCAACTTCCTGCAGAATGGTAAAATCCCAAGACTGTACTAAGCTGTCCAAATTTTTTCTATCAGAAAGAGCACAATGCTATTGTTTAGCATTCTGAACTCCATTGTCATAAGTGCAATATCGATGGATAATTGAAACTAAATGGACATATTTGAGGGATTGGGGACATTTTTATACTTTGAATATAAGTCAATTTATTTATTCCTATCTTTAGTTTGTAAAGATAGTGAATAGCACCCTATGTAGAAAACAGGACAGAGTATGATGATGTGAAAGGGGACAGGGAAAGTGCAAAGTGTTATGAGTAAAAATTGGGCAGGTGTAATGATTTACAGAGATTCCTAAATACAACTATATTTCTGTTTAAAATTAGAAACTAAAATAGAAATAGTTCTTCTTAAGTTAAGAAGCATTTGCACATGTTCAATCAACCAGAATTGTTCAAAGTCCATTGAGATAAAAAATATTGAGGGGAAAAAATTCCAAGTTATCAAGAGACTTGACCTATGACCCTCCATCAGGAAAACAATATTTTCAAATACACAATGGAAATAAATAAATGGTAGGACATGGCCTTTTTAAAGGTCAAAAGAAGAACGGGACTTTTAGACTAATTGTTACTGGTGTGTTCCTTGTGAATGGTGGGTGGGAGCAGAGGATCAATAAGTCTGGGAGAAACTTTCAAAGCAAATATGTCAGCAGAGAGGACGGGGGATACAGTGAGCCCTGGAGGAAGGACAGGGGAATATGAATGGGAAACTTTGCTGTTTGCTTAGTACCCCAGGGCTTGCAGATCCTGTACAAAAGCAGGTAGTCGGAAAAGGGAGTAGAATATTTTCTATAAAAGATGTGGAAAAGGTTTTATTTTCATTTATTTTCTTGTCTTACATGTCTGCTGACTCTGAATAAAACTGGAGTAAGATTACCACACCAAAACCTGCATGAGGGCGAGTAAAGACATGACCACGGGGGTGCGGGAAAGGGTCAGCAACTCCCCGAGGCACAGGCAGTACGAGCTTTAGACTCCGGCACAGGGCAGGGTCCTGGGCACATCTGGGTTTGTGAGATTAAGTGGCCCTGTGCAATTTCTAGGTTTTAATTTCTCCTGTAAATTAGTGATTCTCAAGATGGTGATAGGGTTAAATTAAGTATAAAGTAGTTGATTTTATGAAGAATAATGAGTAAACATCACTTCATGTTTTGAAACAATGAAATGATGAGAAAAAGATGTTTCTCTGGAACGCCACAGAAGGGCTGAACTTCACTGATCGTGGCCATTCAATGTAACTGCCTGGCCAGGAGCAGGGCTAGGGCTCTTGATTCAAGGACTTATGGTCAGTCCAAATTTCAGTCTTCTATTTCATATTATTTTATTCCAGAGTATTTTTTTCAATAACAAGGAAACCAGATACAGAGATAGATATGATAAATAATTCTCAAGTAGAAAAAATGGAGGCAGTTCTAGTTTTAAAGGTAAAAGCACACACAAAAAATGTACTGTTTTTATTTATATGTGTGAGACTCTGAATGGAATTACTCTGTACAATTACTAGGTTTTAGTCACTCTGTTAATTGAGGAATTAATAATATTCCTTATTATATATATACACACATTTTATTGACTACATATATAGTCATAACTATATGTATACACACATATACATTATGTATTATATGCATATATATGTATACACATATAGTCATGACTATATATATAGTCAATGAAATGAATCCATATATATATACACACACAAACATATATACCTATCAATGAAATGAATATATAGTCATTGATTTTATATAGAGAGAGAGACTATATATAGTCAATGAAATGAATATATGCATATGTGTATATGTGTGTATATATATATATTCATTTCATTGACTATATATAGTTATGAATATATATAAATATATATTGTATATGTATATGTGTATATATATTCATTTCATTGATTACATATAGTTATGAACATATAAATGATTATCAATGGATATTTGAAACTAAATGGACATATATATACACACACATATACACATAGACATATATACATATATGTATATTTGTGTGTATATATACATATATATTCATTTCATTGACTATATATAGTTATGACTATGTGTATGTGAGAGTGGGACTCTCTCAAACAAAATATTAATATATTTATATACATTTAAATATATATAAAAATTTAGTTATATATATTAAGTATCTTTTTTTTTATTTCTTTTTCCATTTTTTATAATTTTATTGAATCATAATTCTGTACATTGGTGCAATCATAGGGCACGATTCATATACATTCAGAAATGTTTTCATCATACTGTTACAGATAGCCTACATGGCATTTTCTTGATCACTATATAAAGACATTGATACTCTACATTTAATAAGATTCACCAGTACCCTGCTAAGATGCACCGTAGGTGTGATCCCACTAATTACCCTCCCTCCACCCATACTCCCCCTCCCCTCCCCTCCCTTTCCCCTTTCCCTGTATTCCTATGCTATAATTGGGTTTTAGCCTTCATATGAAAGCTATAAATTAGCTTCATATTAGGGCTGAGTACATTGGATACTTTCATATTTCTGAGAGTAAAGTTTCTTGTAGTATTCATTGAGGATTTTTTGAATTTCTGAAGGGTCTGTTGTTATTTTGTCTTTAGCATTTCTGATTGATGAAATTAGAGATTTTACTCTGTTTTCCCTGATTAGGTTAGCCAAAGGCTTACGTATTTTATCTGTGCCCTGCCTGGCCTCTGCCGACCAGCTCCAGCCCCAGGCCTGCTGGCCCATGGTGGCCAGGAACTCCAGTCCACCAGGAATCCCTTGAGGCCTGATTGGCACCCCACTGGACCTTGGCCTACCGCCAGTAGCAGCCAGGAACTCTGCCAGGACTCCCACAAGGCCAGATTGGCAACCCTCCGGGACCTGACCCACCGAGAGCCAGGCCAGGAAGTCCCCCTAGACACCATGGTGCTGATCTGTGCCCCACCTTGGCCTGCCGCCTGCTGGGACCCTGCCTGGCTCTGATCTGTGCCCTGAGGGAGCCCCAGCAGACTTCCTGGCCACTGCTGGAAGCTGATCAAGGTCCTGCAGGGTGCTAATTGGGGTGCATGGGGGCAGGGGTCCCAGAGGAGCAGAGTTCCTGGGTGGGGGGGCGGGTTGGGGTCCCAGCTGGCAGCAGGCCAAGGCCCGGTAGGGCACAGATCGATACCTGGAGGGAGCCCCAGCAGACTGGCGCTGGCGGTGGATCAAGGTCCGGTGGGGTGCCAATTGGGGGCATGCAGTGGTCCAGGAAGAGTGGAGTTCCTGGCCACTGTAGGTAGTGGCCCTGGGGCATGGGTCCAAGCCGGGCAGGGGTCTCAGCGGTCAGCAGTCTGAGACTGGGTGGGGCACACAACAGCACCACGTGGGAGTCCTGGCAGACTTCCTGGCCCCTGCTTGCGGTAGGCCTGGAGGTGTGCAAATCGGGCACCCAGTAGTCCCCACAGAGTTCATGGCCACTGCTGGCACAGGCCAAGGCCCGGCGGGGGTCCCAGAGGAGTTCCTGGCCTATGGGCTGGTGGGGCTCGGTAGGGCCCCGGGGTCTCTTACCTGGAGGGCCACCTGGTCTGGCAGATAGGGAGGGTGGGCACTGCTCAAGTCCTTCTCCCTCAGTTTCAACAGAGGTCAGACTTCTGATGCATCAGGTAAGGGGGGAAGGGAGTCTTGGAAATTCAGAATGGTGGAAAACTTTAGTTCAGTTTTTCTGCCTGAAGCTTGGTTTCTGGAAGTCTCAGCTTGCCTCAGGGGTGACCTGCAGTTATCACTTCTCTCTTTCTCTCTCAGTTGGGCTCCCAGTCTTCAGCTCAATTGGGCCATTTCTGGAGGTTATCTTTCCTTTTGGACAGGAGCCTCTGTCGGAAGCTGTTTCCAGTCGGCCATCTTGTCCCCTTCTCCTCTGTTGCTATTCTTGTGAACTCACTCACACATGATATTGTGCTGCTTCATAAAAGGATGTGAAGTAACATTTTATAAAATGTCCATGAATCAAATGATTATTAAAATAGAAATACAGGAATTACATGTGAGGAACTACATATAGAAGATTTTAACCATCGACGCTTCGTGTCCTGTGTGATAACAATTTGATATTCCTAAGGATAGGCTGAGTGTAGTGGCTCACGCCTATGGATCAGGAGTTCAAGACCAGCCTGAGCAATAGTGAGACCTTATATCTATTAAAAATAGAAAAATTAGCCAAGCATATATATATATTTCTGTGTGTGTATATACACATATATAAAAATATATTTCTGTGTGTGTATATACATACATACATATATATGTGGGTCATGCATATATATATGTTATTTCATGCACATATATATATACACATATATGAATACATTACTACATGCATATATATATGTATATATATATTATATTACAGGGGTCATGCTCCAAAGTATTGAATGGCTTTGAGGACATGGAGAGTGTTTGAGGTCAGTGCTCAGGATAAACCCCTATCCTTGCACATCCTTGCCTATAATAACATGCCAACTCACTATGACAAGCTGGAAAGAACATTTTCCCATAAATTAAATGTCCTTTTTTCCCCTTCCTCTGCGTGTGCATCTATGTGTATAATTTTAACTACTCCCACTTCAAATATAAATTAAAAATAGAAAACATTGTGACAATTGAAGAAGATAATATTAGAGCCATAAAATTTATGACTTCAAGAGCTGACTGTAAAATGTGACCTGGATAAATCACTTTTCGCTGGAGGATCTCAGTTTCTCTAGAAGTGCAATAAAGGTCCAGAGAAGACAATCACTTAGGTCATCTTCTTGTCCTATTTCCAAAGTCCTGCAAGGATGAAGTCAGTAGCCACTGCATGTGTGAGCTGCAGCCCCATTCCACTCAGGCCCCTGGTGGTCCCTGGACTCCAAAGGTTCTTTGATCATGGATGCTGGTGTGATCCTACTTGAATCACATCTTTCATTTACTCTTGGGAAGAGTATGCTTTGTGCTGCTTCCTTCACCTACCACATGCTTTATACAGTAGTTTGAATAAGTTAACTTCATTTTTTAGCTTTCTAAATTATGTCAATAAATTCCAGTTGATGTCATTTTTTGGAACCTTATTTAAAGATGTGTGACTGCTGCCAACCTCCTCTGGGCCTTTTTGCATCAATCCTTGCCCAAGAGTTAATAGTACATAAAGTTTAAGAAACTTTCCTGGGTTCTCACACTAGCCTTTGTAAAGTAAGTGCATCTCTCCAAGGGTCACAATGTGCATTCATATAAAATTTTTATGTGAACATAAGTTTTCATTTTTCTGGCATAAATACCCAAGAGTATAATTATCAAGTGGTATGGTAACTGCATGTTTACTTTTATAAGAAACTGCAAAATGGTTTCCAAAGTGGCTGTACCATACATTTTGTAAAATATTTCAACTGCAAGCAGATTAGACCACTGTCTGTCTCCACCTGGTATTTTATCAGACTTTCCCGGCAGGGAACAAGGGAGCAACTGCAGGGAATTTTGTGATCTGGGTTAGGGAAAGAGAGTGAAAGATAACTTTAAGGTGGGTTAGTGACATACAATTATGTGGCTCAAAATTACATCCACACATAGTTAGGAATTTCATTGTAAGAAAGGCTTTCAGGCATAATTTTATGACTGTGTTTCAATTCAAACGGTGCTTTCAAATGAAGGTGCTCTGTACGACCACATTTTACCCACTGAAAGTCTGTGAATGGTGTGATACACAGAGGGCCCAGAGATAGTCTGTGCATCGTTCTTCCAGATGGTATATCTCATATACTTAAAATACTTTTTTTATAAAGGATTTCCCCAAATGTGACAATATATCTAAAATTTAATAGAATGCAATTTTAGTTATATAATGCAAATTATGCTTTTATAATTATCAATAATACATAAACAGTTTCAACCAACTATGCTACATAAAACATTTTTTTAATTATCTCCCTAGGAAATAACATAATATTGCTTTTCTCGCCTTAGATGGCAATCAAAAAGCATGCAGATAAGCTACATATTATAAGGGTACATCATATAGACCATTAATAAGAAAAATGTAGATTTTTCTTTTTTTTACTTTTATTAGTTAGCATTTTTTAATTTATTTTTTATTTTTATTGCTGGGGATTCATTGAGGGTACAAGAAAACATGTTACACTGGTTGCATTTTTTGGGTTAAGTCCCTCTTACAATCGTGTTTTGCCCCTAAAAGGTGTGGCACACACCAAGACCCCACCCCCCTCGCTCCTTCCCTCTCTCTGCTCTTCCTTTCCTCTCCCCTCCCTCATTCTTTCTCTCTCTGCTCTCCCCTTCCCTCACATAATTTGTAATGTGTTGTAAATTATTTTCCTTCCAAATGTACATAGCTTATATACTGATTTGTTCTCATAATTTTCTATATTCTTTCTCAAAATAGTTCCCAAACTGTACTATGTATGAACGTTAGGCTCCAAAAAACCTGAATCCATCCTTGCTTATAATGTCCAAGTTGTCAGAAATTGATACACATTAAAAATTGACAAAGAAATGGCCAAAATTAGCTGAGCAACTCATCATACTAAGTTCCCTTAGAGACTTTAGTATCTCACTATATCTAAGAATTGGTAAACAAAACCACTTCACTAAGTCTAGAATAAGAATGCCTAAACAGAGTTCAAACATCTGTAAGAAATGACATTATTACTACTAGCTAGTTAGCTAGTGTGGATTGCTTCTAATAATTAGTATATATTCTATTTTTAACTTAAATGATAACTTCAGGTTTTTAACATTTAATTAAATAATTTTAAGAAATATCTTAGTAATAAGAGAAACTATTATAATTAAATTTCATTTTACACATGGGCAAAGGGAAACTCAGCTTTATTCAATGACCTTCTTTTGGTAATAGAATTAATGTGGAATAGAAAAAAAATGACCTAACGTCTCTTGACACCAAAGCCCATACTTAATTCATTATTCCTCATTAGATCCAGATACAAGAAGAAGGCTTACTGCCAATATCATGACAGATAACAAATTATAAGGTAAATATCTTTAATTAAAAATGCTAAACCATCTTTTAGAATGAATGTCAAAGTTGACCCTATTACAGCACTGAATTTATTCTTAGAGTTCTTATGTTAAATGAAGCAAGCAAAATACTGTGTTAATTATAGTTTGAAATGGTGAGAAAATGTACAGTGGAGCTGAGTTGACTAATTCACAAGGTTTCATCAAGACCTTAGATGATTTTAATAGGAAATAAGAACATATGGGAAACCCATTATCTTCCTGGGACCGCAGAATTATTTTTCCATTAACCGGTTTCTCCATTTTCACAGCCACAATCTTAAATGGTAACTAATCCCTCTAATTCTTTTGCTTTATTTATCTTCTTTATATCACTATTATAATATTTATCACAATCTGGTCTATATGAAATATTATTAATCTAGAAATTTATTTAATTAATATTTTGTATCTGCCATGTCCCAAACATTGTGTTAGGCACTGAGATAGAGACATGAATTAAATAAACAAAAATTGGGTGTCTATGTGTATTTCTTTATTATGAAAATAAGAGCTCCTGTGGGATGGGGCTATTTTCTCAAAATATATCTGAAAGCTCAAGAAAATGAAAAGCACATGTGTTGAGTTGACTCTTGTAAGTTGAGGACAAGATTGAATAGAAGCGGGAAATGATTTTAGGAGAGAAAACAATTGCTGTTGCTATTTTAAGATTTTTTTCATTGATACATTAGCTTTATGCAGAAAGTAATATCACTCTCTATTTTGTAGATGAAGAAGACAAGCACATAGAGGTTAAGTGACTTACTCAAGGTCAAACCACTGTAGTGAATTTCACAGATAACATAGCCTAGCAGTTCATGCCATTAGCCACACTTTATTCAATTATAGATGGCAGAATGAAGACAAATTTTTTACATTGTTGATGATGAAAGCTTTTACCTTTAGTTGACCTGTGCTACTTAATTTACTAGCCAAAAGAAATTGTTCCTTAAGGGAGAGACATCATGCCATTACAACTTTAGGAAGCTAAAACTGGCAGCAGGCTGGAGAAATCTCGCAGTAGCCATCTAAAGGCAAAAATAGACCATACAATTTTGACACCTATATGTAATCAATGTTTTGTAATAAGCATTTCCTTGATCTGTGTAGTGTAAAACATGCCTGCTTACTATGATTTCCATTTTTCCATATAGTCTCAGAGTTTTTTTCTAATAGATGTTTATTTTTAAATTCCAAAATATGTATCTGAAAATACACTGCCTTTGACAAGTGGATGTGTTGTTTTGATGGCAACTTAGCTTTTTCTCTTTTTTCAAGCTATAGACAAATTATATTTTTTCTAAGCAGACTTCAAGGTGACTCCTTTTGTCTAACTTCTAGGAACAGTAGTTTCTCCAAAGCTAAGCCTCAATTCTAAATATTGATTGAAATTTATATTTCCTAAGTATATATAGTGTCTTTTTAGTCTTTTAGAGTTCTGTAGTATTTTCAGTGCTGTGGCAACTCTTAATAATATACTTTCAATCATAGATATTTGCATGATTCAATGCCCTTCTTGAATAAGAGATTTTTGAGAACAAGAACAATGTTAAATTATGCACTCTATATAGCCCTTAGCATAAGGGAGGAGCTCAAGAAATGTTTGCTCAACTGCATTATTAAAAAGAGTGCAATATTAGTTCGGGAGTTATGGTGGGGTCTGTGTCTTCAGAAAGCAAAGAGAAGTATCCCAGTTCTTATGTGTGACTCAGTCTTTGAGGAGTTCACAGTGTGAAGTGTAAAGAGATATTTGAATTAGTGGGGAGTGGGGAGAAGGGAAGAGAATGGGGGGTCATGATGTATGGCACACCTCTAGGGGACACAACACAATTATAAGAGGGACATTCCCTAACAAATCCAATCAGGGTAACCTAATTCTTTGTACCCTCAATGAATCCCAAACAATAAACAAAGAATACATAATTTTAATCTATATAAATGCCATACTTTAATGACTTAAAGTTCAAGAACAAACAAAACTGATCTTAGGGGTTCACAATCAGGGCAGTAATTGATTCCTAGAGGAGAAAAGCAGAGAACAGGAAGAAGCATAGAGGGCTTCTAGAATACTGGCAATATTATACTTCTTGAGATCAGCAAGAGTCACACAGGTTTATTTATTTCATAATAGTTTTATAATAATTCCCTGAGCTATAGACTTAAGATGTATGCACCCTTCAGCTAATGTCTATATGCACATGTGTTTGTGTGTGTGCTTATATAAATGTGTGGTTTTTCTTTTTTTATTTTTCTGGACTAGATCTTGTCTTTTTGTTTCTTCTATCTATGCAATCTGAAAGCATTTGATTTTAATGAGTGACAATGCAATATATTGAAAAATATGTCACTGCATCACAGCTTAGTTCAATATCTGGGATTCAGGAAATTTTATAACACAAAGTGAATATTTTGTAAATATTCTATGAAGTTTTTTAATGAATATTTTCTGAATAAAGATACATTTAGCTACCAAACAAAAAAACAAACAAAAAAACCCCCCCAAGCTTAGCAATTATGTAATCATTAGTGACTAAGAAAAGAGAGATGGTACGTAAGAAATGCCAAGATTGGTGCTGTAATTTTGAGGTGAGAATTTCCCCGTAACTGGTGAAGAAATTAGTATTATCATTGTACATTGCTCTTTCTGTAATTTAAAATCACTGCCTTTCGGTTCAGCCTTCCATTGTGTTATAAGCCTCTGCTACTTCATACTGAGCAATTAAATGCAATTTAAGGTTTAGCATTTTTTAATAGAATGAGGTCAATGTTCTCTTGCTTAATAATGTTTCTATAGTTTATCTTTAGTTTTCCATAAACAGGGTTGGGTGGGAAGATAATGACCACAGTCTGAGGTTTACCTCGAGATTGGAACATTTTAGTTCAATTGAGAATTTAACTGGGTCTTTGTAGCTCAATATTTTTGCATCCTTATTTCATGCTATTCAGGCTTCAGAAGGACTGATTTTTTTTCTGAGTCTGTATGTCCCTCCATCTCTGATGTCACTTATCTGCTTTTGACCTCGGCTTAAGAACTTACAGATTCTTGCTCAGTTCTTTTCTTGTTGAAATTGGTCAAAATTATTCAATATATACAAAACCCTCACAGTTTCCAACAATTTTCTTATTATCTACAACCTGCATAAGCAAACGTGTCTGTTTTACCGAACAATTTTTTTGTTTTTACTAAGGCATAATTACTTTCTCCCATATACCACTTTGATCCTCACCACATATACACCTGGATTTTTAAAAATCTGAATATTCTTACTCTGTTGTTGAAGTAGAAATCCACTCCAAAGTGTTAATTTTGTATTAGTTCAGGCACTTCTGGGTAACTGACGTAATAAACTACTAAATTTCAGTGGCATAAAGCAAATAGATATTTATCTCTTACGTAAAATCCAAAACAGAAAAGTGAATATCCTTGATTGGTATGTGAACCTATTCTTAGTCATAATTAATTAAATCATTTTTTCTACCTGTGTCTTGGCCACATTCGATACATGAGGTTCAGAGTTACAGTTTTTGCCTGCATCCAAAGAGAAGTGCAAATAGTGTGGAGAATCACATGTAAAAAATATCCATGAACCAGGTTTGGAAGTGCTTGCATCACTTCCACTCACATTTCATTGGCTAGGATTTGGCCATAATGTTCTGTATTCATTGCAAAGGAAGCTGAATAAAGACAGAATGGCATTTGGGACATGCCTAGTCCCATCTATTTAGAAATACACAATTAAGCTGCCTAATTGTTCCATATATTGTGGATCACAATGGTGATTAATTGCCAAAACAATTACAGCAGAGTCCTTAAAGAAGGTGCTACTTGAGTTGTGATTGAAACACTAGGCATAAAATGGAGTGGTGTAGAGGGGAGGTTCCTCAGGGTTATGAGATTGAGTTGGGATGAGCTGTTTTCCCTATGAAAAGTAGTATTAACTAGCCCTGCCTGCCTCACAAAGATGTATGTGTGAGATTTTAGACCTATTGTCTTAAGGAAACAGAATTACGAAAGAGCACAATATTAATCGGGAGTTACACTGGGGCCTGTGTGTTTAGAGAACAAAAAGAAGTATCCTTGTCCTTACTTGTGACTCAACCTTCCAGGTGTTCATAGTGTAAAGAGCACAGAGCTATTTGAGTTAGTTGGACGGAACTAAACAGGGCTCAGTTCCAAGTTTTGTTATATTTTCCAATGGGTATCAAAATGGTTTCAAGACAAGAGTTGTAAAGAATAATTATTGTGTCAAATGTTAGAAAATTTCAGACTTTGATCCTTTGCTTTTCTATTTAAAGAAGTTTTACCAGCATATTTACGTATGTATGTATGTATTTTAGGAGGCAGGTTGTATCATAAAAGCACATAAGCACATCTTCACTCTGGCTACATTAGATAGACATCACCCAGTACATTTCATTGAAAAACAAAACCTGGATTTTCCTTAATTTTGTTTTTTGACTAAGGACATCGATATTTTTACTAGAATCATCTGCCTCGGATAGCTTCACCTTGATATCAGGTGCCCATTTTGTCACTTTTTATTTGCCCTAATGCAAATTTGTGAGAATTTTTAAGTGTCAAAAAGTACAGGAGAATGTCTATTCTAATCCATTCCTATCATACACAAGGATAATTGAAACAAAAGGCATTCAGGGATATAACTGAGACCATCCAGGTAATTGCTGGACTATTGGCCAACTTTAGACTTCGTCAAATACATGCTATTAAAAGAAGAGCACAACTTTCTCCTGCTTTCTTTTTTATGCCTGATTTTTCTCCATGCTCCTAAACTTCCTGTCTCAAAAGATATTTAACATTTCTTGCTGATAAATTTGCTAACTATTTGGTTAAGACAAATAGTTATTGTTTTTTAAATAGTGGTGTTCTTTTACTTCCCACATTTTTAAACTATATTTAAGAATCTATGAGGATGGTGCACACACTTTCTCTCTCTCTCTCACACTAATAAATTGGAAGTTTTTTTGTTGTTATGGTTAATAGCTTTCCCAAGCTATTATTATTTCCCAGTAATTCCACATCTCTTTAATATATTTTGAATGGACATCTGGAACATTGCCTAGAATGGTTAATAGCCGGTAAGTTCACTGTAAATACAGGGAACTGTGTTCCCATATTTGAGGTAAAATGGCCAATACTCATCAATTTTGTAGGGTTCAACTGATGGATAACATTGTGGTTGTGGACAATAATACAATAGGGAAGGTATGTCCACTGGTTTTTGAAATAAAGGACAAGATCCACATAGACTGATAGTAGGATAGTCTTTCCAGAGACCAAAACTTGTTGTGGTCACAAATAGACTATTCAGAATAAATAAGTCAATTTCCGCTCAGCTGTTATTTATAGTGATGGGGTGGGGGAACAATCATTGATAAGCAACTGTGTACATTGTCCAAAAAAGAAAATGATCATATGTTTATAAGGAGGTGCTTAAATTACTTTTATTCCTTTTGGTACACTTGTGTTCAGTCTCTGGGCATTGGATAGTACAATGTAAAGTCACTGACTATGTATTTTTCACAAATAATATTTGCTTTTACTTGATAGTTCCTCAACGAAGACTTATAAGACCATTTGCCTCATTCCAGTGAAGTTATTCACCAAAATTTCCAAGGTATAAAGGATATTCAAGCTTGACATATGGCTAATCACCTGTGTATATTAACAGCAGAATCAGACAGATGCTTATTTGGTGTATTGGATTAATTTCATCAAACTGTTATCTGTAACCAGGACCTGTTCCAGCTCTGTCTAGTCTATCAGAAGCAGCACTCAAATACCCCAGGCAGTGTGTGGGGCCAGGGAGAGCCCAGCAGACTCCTCATTCTCTACTACAGTGGAGGCTGTAGGAGAGGAGTGAGGCTGAGTGGGTCAAGGTTGAAAGAGTCCAGAAAGGGAGGGTTCCAAGAGCTTTCTAGGCAGGGGTTGAGTGTCAGCTCCAAGGCTGCTGGGAAAAGCCACCAAGCCATCAGGAGGGGCTGAAGCAGCCCCACCAAACCAGAATGTCTGCTCACATAGGAGGGGCCATTTAGGATTCACATTCTAGCAGATAAGAGTGGGTTTCCCTCTACTCCCACTTCCTTTGCCCCACAAATCTCCTTCCAACATCTGGCCTCATGCAGCTGCCCAACTGGCTGAGCTCTCCAGCAATGCCGTGGCCACGTGGAGTTTGCCCGCCCGGGATGCTGCCCCAGACTGAAAGCATGGCTTTCCTGCTGGGGGCAGGGTGCCCTGTGAATGCGCTGCGCATGGACCCACACTGCACTCTGAGTTCTGCCCCTGGGGGCTCCCTTGCCTCCCAAATTTAGTTCACAAATCTCCCCTGCAGCAGCACAGTCAGGTTCTTGTGGTGTGGGGTGTGACATGTGGGCCTGTTCCTTGGTCCCCTCCAAATTTCATCCCTGATTGTCTAAGAAAGAAGTAAGCTTGAGTTGCTGCTGGGTGCTCAAGAAAGTTCAGCGTGCCTCCTACATCACGTGCTCTACTTTGCAGGAGAGTTAGGAGCACAGCACCAGGGAAGATCAGCGTGCAGGGAGCTCCTGGAGAACCCATTGGTCCCCTGCAGGTCTGTAAGAGGAAACACCTGAGCGCCACTCTGCAGAAGCCTCAACGTGGTGGCTGCACTAGCAGAGGGGAAGCAGCTGCTCCTCAAGTCTCAGCGCAGCGGTTCCACGCCCATCCAACCAGCGCTTGGCAGCAGTGGGCAGGGGAGGGAGAGTCTGAATCCAGGAGAGCTGATACTCTGCTCCCCTTTCTCCCCTCTCTTCTGAAGGCAGCCCACCTGGAAGATCCAAGCTTCCCCTGGAACCCACCGGCTCCCAGTGGGCCCAGCAGTCTGAGCAGGAATTGAGAAATGTTTGTGTAGAGAGGAGCACATGAAACCCGAAGGGCTGAAGCTCCCCAAAGGCCAAAGGCACGGGGTGGGTGAAGCCGCAGCAAAGCACCTGCCATCTCTGTGGGTCTATGGGGATGGGGAGATCCTGAGGGGGCTGCCAGGCCGGTGCTGTGTTCTCAAGAATCTCCTAGCTCCCCACAGCAGCAGCTTAGGAGCTGAGAAGGTAAAGAAGCTCTCCAGCAGCTGGGGAGCCTGCAGTCCGCCAGAGGTGTGAGCAGAGGAGAAACAGATCCCCAACCCACCCTTTATGTGGAGCTCCAAGTCTCTAGGGGGTTGATCTCTGCTGAAATCCTGGTTTTTTTTCTACAACTTCATCCCATGGTATGTCCTGTAGGTTCTGGCACTTTCTCATCACAATACACCTGGAGGTTGTTTTTTTTTTTTTTTTTTTTTTTTAACAGGAAAGCAATTTCACTGTTGTAAGATAAGATATTTCATGCAAAGTATTAACTCTGCCCCCCCCAAAGTCCAACCTCCCAACAAATAAAAAAACTATCTGGGAATACTGCTATGCTAACATATTAACCACAGTATAATCATTCACAGGAAATTAAGTAATTAAGCAATGAATTAAATTAAATAACAAAGTTCAAACTATCATAAACTATCATAAACTGTATGGCTTATAAAATTATATTGAATATAATTATGCAATATAATTTTATAAGCCATACATCTAATGATTCTAATACTGAGAAAACTAATGGTAACTTTGGCATAGAAAGGTATGGTCGCTGCCTTTGTGCATTTTAATGCTTACTGAGGCAGGGGGAAAGTCCATCAGTTAAATCAGAAAACAGATGAGTGCTGGGATTACCAGCAATAGGTGAGTCTTGCTGGGCCTGGAGTTAGATGAAGAAAACAGAGAGAGGAGAAGGCTGCTTTAGTTGTGTGTTCTGTTACTTGCTTATCTGAAACTTCCATCACTGTGTTATTAAAACAATAAAAAGAAGTCCCAGTAACACTTAATTTTGGCAAGTTCTAAAATATAAGATAAAAGTTATGTGAATGATGAGCTTCTAAATATTACATTACTGTTTATCACTCTTGAAACAACTAACCATATTAAAAGACCTTGAGTAAACATACATTCAAGATGAAATGTCTATCAACCTCAAAGGGAGCCACCGTCAAAAGATATTTCACAAATATCGAAATAATTAGGGAAAGAATGTAGTTGATATTTCTTAAATTTGATTTTAGTTTTGGATGTTTTCCTTTTGAGAAGATGAAATTTCATCCAATAACATAAACTTGATAACTCTCAATTACTTTCATGATATGTAATTTTCTTATATTAACAGACTGTGCAAATAATAAAGAATTCTAGGCAGTGAATCACTTTATTTAGGTTTCAGTAAAAAAATGCTTTGTTGGTATGAAAGGTAATATGTGCTGGGGTGCTTTTTTCCCTCATTTGTGTCAAGAGTTCCCTAACTGATTAATTGTGTGAATTTATTAGCTTTAGAGCCCTGCGGGAAGAAGAGTGTTTTCTCGAATGATTACTTTAAGAAGCAAAAAGAAGCAGAAGAACAGTGAAGGATTTTTTTCCTGGCTGCAATGTTGAGCCTCTGATTAGAAAGAATTGTGTGAAGTTTAAAATATGGAATTTCACCTTCAGAATCGGGAAATGTGTGTGTTGCTTTGATTATGTTTCACTAAAATAGGCATTGAAAAGAAAAGACTATAGACTATTACAAACAAATTTGTAGGGCAAAATAGGTCTGGCCCTGTATATCAGACACTACTTAACTCACATTTTAACTTCATTGGTACTCCACTAAATTGTGTCACAAAATCAAATACAGGAATTTTGGAACAGCCTGATCTTTTTAAGGACTCATTAATTCTTCTGCAACCTGACAGGCAAACTATATAAATTTATAAACTATAGACTATTTACATGTTGCAAGTTTAGCATTGTAAATTAACAGAATAGACATACTTTTTGAAGACAAGGCTCTTTCCTCAATACATGTGTTACATCTTTAGTTTTCAGTGAAACCTAGGGAAATATTTGTTCCCTGTTCCATAATTACTTAAACTTTATATAATAGATTTAAGCCTGAAATGGGAAAGAAAAATAACTTTCTAACTGGGCAAACTTTTTAACCAGCCACTTTTTCAATTAGAAATTTATGGAGTACAAGGTTTTCAAAGAAAAACTTTTATCTGTAAGGTAAGTGCTTGCTGCTGGCATAGTTTACCTAAGCCTACATTCTTATCAAAGCATTCTGATTACATCAATCACATTGTATTTCACCTTGGGTGACCAGCACAAGACACCAGCACTTTTAACTTGAATTGCAATGCGTAGACAGTAAAAACTGTATTTTACTTTTACAATGCATCAATGTATTGTTTTTCCTAATAAAATTCATGGAACATTTTTATCAGCAGGCAGAAAATTAGAGAACGGCTCACCTCTCTTCCTGAATTATGTTCAGTGTTCACGGTGATTAGTTGGAGACTGACTCTTGCCACATATTTGCATCGGTGGAACATCCTTGTTTTGTGTAAATTAATTTCTGAAATTAATGATAAGGAAATCATCTCCATTCTTTACTATATGTCTCATGTGACCTGGCACATTTTGGAGGAAGTTTCACACAATGGGAATGCATCAAAAAATGTTTTAAACAAAAACATGTATAACTAACATTTCAGATAGATCTGAGGCCCCATCCCTATTGCTGTGAAAGTCTGTGATTAAGACATGCTAATAAAGTCAGTGTCGATATAGTATAAAGTTACAAAGGAGTAATATACTGGAAGCAAAATCTGTTGAAAATTTACCTACAAAGATTAGGTAAAGCCTCAATTTAAAATTATGTTGTCTTCTCCGAGGTTCATTTGCTTGAGGTTACTGGCAATCAGGCTGCTGGTTTAGAATTAAATTGTCAGTTCACAGGGGCTAACTTGACAGACTGAGTCACATGGACTATTAAATGTGAATTATACATGTCACGATCAAATAGTTCTTTATTTAACCTCACTTCAGATCTTGATTAATGTTGATACCTTTGTCAACCACATAAGTCAGTGGTTCTCAACCTGTGGGTTGTGACCTCTTTGTAACAATGAAAATACATCCTGCATATCAGATATTTACATTATGATTCATAACAGTAGCAAAATTACAGTTATGAAGTAGCAACAGATATAATTTTAAGGCTGGGGGTCACCATAACATGAGAAACTGTATTAAAGGGTTGTGGCATTAGGAAGGTTGAGAACCACTGACATTAAGTGAATTAATATATATTCATTTATTCCAGAAGTATATTTGAAAGTTATTAAAAGTGATCTCATTTGGCAAGAAGAGTTTAAAATATTGTTAGAATGGTTTCTGAGTGGTGATACTGCCAAAGGTTTTCTATTTTTTTTACCTGTTCTATATTTTCTAAATTTACCAAATTAATATATATATGTATACATTTGCGCGTGCACACACACACGTGTATATTTATATTCTGTAAATAAAATGTTACTTAAAAAAAGACATTTATTTTCTCAGGTCTTGATTTTTAGATAATAGAACACTGTTTGATTCAGTCCATGAGGAATTATAATACTGAATGCTTTGTATTTCTTCAGTTTAAAAAATAATTTGCAGGTTAAATGTAAGAAAGTATAAGACGGAGGAATTCATAATGTTTATAAAATGCTGATTGATATTTGGACTAATGGAAATGTACATGGAATAACTGTCAAATAAAACTTCTTACAGACAATGAAATAAATTTGCTGTTGAAGAGTGGAGTATGAATTAGATGATTTGCAGGGAAGACCCTCCAGAATAACATTACTGTATTATTGAGAGAAACATAGTAGAGAGTAAGAAAGTGTGTGTGTGTGTGTGTGTGTGTGTGTGTGTGTATGTGTATGTATGTATGTATGAGAGACAGAGAGAGAGAGAGAGAGAGAGAGAAATGAGAACTTGGAGCATGTCATTAAAGTCAGTCTTTACCCGGGTGACTTTTTTTGGGAGCTGAGTTACCCAATTCTTTGAATAATTGGAATTTGGCAGAGGCCACACTTGAATGTCTTAATTTACTCCTCCAAGTCACAAATCTAAGATGGTTTGACCATATAAATTGAGTTAAAAATCATTTTGAGTATTTAAATCTGTAAATACCGTAAAAAAAAACAACTCCCAATGGATGATTATGGAACCCTGTGTACATAGCTCCCTTGCTCTCATAGTTTATTATATAAAAACCAAAGGGAAAATCTTATAAATTGTAATTAGTTTAAGGGTCACTTGAAATGCAGAAGGCCACGCAGATCTGTACGATCATGTAGATAATCAATACAGGGTCCAGGCTACTGATAATCTTCACAGACTATTTGGAAGACTCAGACTTAAGAGTCTTAAGACACCTCTCCGGCCTGAAAGAATTTTAAGCCTAATGGAGGAGTTTTCACCAGATTTTCATATTTAGCCCTTATGACAAATAAAATGCCAGGAACTATATTCATGATTTCATACAATATAATTAGATAATGAACCTGAATTGCCTTCTTATAGACAAATAAACAATTCAGTGTTCAAAGACCAAAGCCTAATAAAAAAATGGCTTTTACAGGATAAGTCCATAAGGTCATATGAATCTCTGTGTGAAAATTTTAAGTTTTGACATAAGTGAAATATGATGAAATAAATTCCTTGCTAATTTAAGAACATGGATAGTGAAGTCTCTGAAAGACATCAGAGGTTATCAAGATAGTTCACTAGTTTCCTCCCATAGCATTTTCCTAATTTTAGTAAAATCTTAAAAAGATTCTGCAATTATTACAGAATTAAATAAAAAAATATTAATTGTTAAACAATATTAGCTAGTCCTGTTTTCACCTGCTAGAAAATCTTGGTTCATTATTGCCTAATGATTAGCTGCTCACATCAGATTTCTTTGTGGATTCTAATTTGCTTTCATTTTTCTTTAAACAATATATTATCTGATTTTTGTCTCATTTAATTAGAAATAATTTGTTTTCTTAAGTCAGTGCAGAAAATAGTAGTGTTACATATTTGTAATATTGCTTGACAATTAAGGATATTTAAGAGTTTATATTGAAATTAGGCAGAGGCCATACTTTGAATGTCTTAATTTATTCCTCCGAGTAACAAATCTAAGATGGTTTGACCATATCAATTGTGTTTAAACATTATTTTGAGTATTCAAAGTTGCTTTAAGTCTGCAAATACTGTAAAAACAAGAATGCTCTCTATTAATATATACTTGCTATTTTCAGAAGTGTATTATCAGAAGATAAAGTATGGCTATCAAAATTCAATTAATTACAGGATCCAATGGAATGTCTATTCTGAGTTCTTTGAGGATTCTCCATACTTCTTTCCAAAGAGGCTATATTAGCTTGCGATTGCACCGACAGTTTAAAAGTGTTCCCTTCTCTCCACATCCACACCAGCATCTGTGATGTGGTCCATTCTCTCTGGGGTTAGGTGACATCTGTGATGTGGTCCATTCTCTCTAGGGTTAGGTGACATCTCAGGGTGGTTCTGATTTGCATTTTTCTGATGACTAGGGACGATGAGCACTTTTTCATATTTGTGGGCATTCGTCTGTCTTCTTCAGAGAAGATTCTGTTCATGTCTCTTGCCCAGTGATAGAAACGATTGTTGACTCTATTTTTTTGATTATTTTGAGCTCTCTGTAGATTCTAGTTATCAACCCTTGTCAGATTTCTAACATGAAAATATCTTTTCCAATTCTGAATGTTGTCTTTTTGCTTTACTTATGTCCTTAGCTGTGCAGAAATTGTTCAGTTTAATTAAGTGCAGTTAGCTCATTTTGGTTGTTGTTGCAATTGCCATGGAAATCCTCTTCATAAAATCTTTCCCCAGGCTGACATCCTTAAGAGTTTTACCCAAACTTTCATCTAGGATTTTTATTGGTTTATGTGTTAGATTTAAATATTTTATCTATTGTGAGTCAATTTTTGTTAAGTGGTGAAAGGTATGGGTCCAGTTTCAGTCTTTTACATGTGATTCACCTGTTTGCCCAGCACTATTTATTGAACCAGGATTCTTTACCCCAGTGTACGTATTTGTTTGGTTTATTGAAGATTAAATGGTGATAAGAGGCTGATTTCATGTTTAGGTTTCCTATTGTATTCTATTCTAATGTCTATGCCTCTATTTTTGTGCCAATACCATGCTATTGTGAACACTGTGAACTTACAATTTTTTACTTTAAAACTCACTCATGAAATATGTTTTAGAGTGGTACTATTATCAACTAGGAGAACATAATTGAGAGTGAATGAAAATAACATTCATGACAATGGTTACTATGATGATTAAAATGAAGCACTGCTTGCCTTCTCAGCAAATAGGGCTAGCATCTCTATCTTTCCAATTTTATTGATGCTCTTGTCAAAAGTACTATAAAACATTTGCAATAGGTTACCCATAACCACCAACTTTGTTAGTTTTTGAAGGGCCTACACACCTTTCAATTCAAAAGGAGAATATATTCCATGGTATTAATTCATTTCAGAAACAAAATGGTTTGGAATTCTCAATTCATCTACATTCTGGTTGAACAGTACTTTGTTCCTCTCATAGGAGGGATGCGGACTGCATAAATGTTCTGCATTTAAGAGAATAGACCATTAGATATCACCATGTCCAGGACAAACAATTCCTAAGAGTCATTTTGTTCCCCTTCCTTATATTAACCTTCCCCTCAGAGTTGGTTATGATATATGACCATGGCTGTGCACTAAATAGCTATGTTACTTTCTGAAAATTTCTTTATTCTCTAAGCATCAGTTTCTACTTCTTTAAATTTTACAAAACCTGCCTCATGAAGTTTTCCTGAGAATAAAATAAAAATAACACTGTGAAGACTAGTGTTGACCTAGGCACAACCTACCACATTCAATGAATTAGAAACAAGGATAATGATGATGAGGATAATTCTGTTCTAATGACCTGATGATAATACAGGTACCAACGGCAGTGCCCCTAGCTCAGTTGGTAGGGCACTGGCCATGTACACCCATTCTTGCCAGTTTAAACCAGGCCCAGGGCCAGCTAAACAACAATGACAACTACAACCCCCTCCCCCAAAATAAAATAAAATAACTGGGCATTGTGGCAGACTCCTGTAGTCCCTGCTACCCAGGAGGTTCAGACAAGAGAATTGCTTAAGCCCAAGAGTTTGAGGTTGCTGTGAGCTGTGACACTATGGCACTCTACCCAGGGTGATTCCTTGAGACTCTGTCTCAAAAACAAACAAACAAAAAACCAAGTAACAATGAAGATTTAATACTGGGAGGCAATATATTTATATGCTGGATTTTCATCTCTCACTATCAGTGATTAAACTCACTTCTAATTTATATTGCAAATTATGAAGTGTTTTGTTACGTGAACTCTTGTCTTTCTCTCTGCTCACTTTTGTTCTCCTTGGGGAACTTTAATACATATAAAGATTATGAACCTAGATTGAAGTCCACCCCCAAATTGAATGTGCTTTATACTAAAATAATGTGGTCTTTAGTTATTTTTCTTGAACAGATATCTCTCTTTTCTGATAGATCAATTAAATCTCTCTGAAATATTTTCACTCTTCAAACATTGTCTGACACACCTCTCACTATTGATGAAGTCCCTTCAACATCACTCTGAAGAAGGAATGTTTCAAAACACTAATATTAAAGTTTGAGGATAAGATACATATTCTTTTACCTTTCCTCTGGTAACATTAACCATTAATGATATTATTCATGTACATATGGAAATTTGTCATTACATGTAGATTCTTCTCTGCAAGAAACCTCATATCTTCATGTTTTCCCTGTGAGGAAAACACAGAATTCTCATCCCAGTGCTCTGGCAAGTAGATCTTCAGAGTGATAATCAGATGCAATCATAGCTATGAATATTATTCTCACCTATTCTCCATGCTGATCCCTTTCTAGTTGACAATACCATTTCAAAATATATTTCACTATTGAGCTTAAAATCAGATAACTGTTGTATAACATGTAACTCTTAATGTTAAATCATCAAATTTCGACAGCTGTACTGCACAGTAGTTCACCTTCTGATAATATAGATTAAAACTTCAAAATCCTCCTCTAAAAATTCTCCAAATTTAAGATTCTAGAATTTGAGGATTCTATTTTAAAGCTACGGAGTTACTAATTAAATTAATTGTGATTTCGTTCTACATTGTGATTGATATTCTTGATATTCTTTTTTTCTTTTTTTTGAGACAGAATCTCACTTTGTTGCCCTCAGTAGAGTTCTGTGGCATCATAGCTCATGGTAACTTCAAACTTGGGCTCAGGTGATCCTCTTGCCTCAGCCTCCCAAGTGGCTGGGACTACAGGTTCCCACCACATGCCAGCTAATTTTTAGAGACAGGATCTCACTCTTGCTCGGGCTGGTCTCTAACTCCTGAGCTCAAGTAGTCCACTTGCCTCGGCCTCCCAGAGTGCTAGGTGGCATGAGGCACCACGCCCAGAGTGACTGATAGTCCCATCATGATTATTGTAGAGTGTGGAAGGAGACAAAACCTGCTTCTCCACATAGGAGATCCTGTTTTTCTGTTCCTCACTTATTTTATTAAGTGTAATGTCTTTTAGATACATGTATAATGTTAATACATGTATCTAAACATCACATTTTATCCCATTATTGTGAATCTGACTATTAAATTTGGGAACTCATCCTAGAAAATGATATACATCATTGCCAAATATCACTATGGTCACCTGTGAAGTACTGCCCTTTGGAAGGTGTGCACTGGTGCCAGCATCTAGTCCACCTTCAAAGCAATTTGGAAACTCTTTTTCTGGGATGGCCATCAGAGTTGTCATTCTTTCCTTTGTGTCTTAAATGTCATCAAAATATTTTACTTTCAATGTTTCCTTTATTTTTAGCTAAAGACAAAAGTTACTGAGGCCAGGTCAGGTGATTAGGAATGATATTAAAATACCATTATTTGCCTATTAGCTAAAAACTCTACCACTAACAGTGCTTTATGCACTGCCACATTGTTGTGGATGTAAGAGTCACAAGTTGTTGGCCAAGATTTTCCTGGTTTTCTGGGCAGTGCCTGTGGCTCAGTGAGTAGGGCGTTGGCCCCATATGCCGGAGATGGCAGGTTCAAACCCAGCCAGTGAGTTTGATGCATAATATTTTGCCATGTTTTTGTCAGTTCTGCTCATTACTGGCCACTCTCACCTCTCTTCATCACTAATGCTTTCTCCTCCCTCAGAAAAACATTTAATTCATTTGTACATTGCTATTTTCTTCATGGCATTGTCCCCATAATGTGGACTAGAATTTCTCTGATTCACTTCTACTCTTGGCAAGTTTAACAAGAAATTTAATGTTTGTTGCTGCTCTAATTCAAGCTCTGACATTCTCAGAATGGTCCACAAAAACAGGCAACAACAATAATGAACTCCACTCAGCAAGACATTGCCTCAGGTCAACAGTAATGCAGCTGTGAGACGCTGATACACCAAGGTTATTAATCATTACCAAATTGTACAGTCTGCCAAACGCACAGTGGTGAGTTTGTGAACTTAAGTGTCAGACCCTTATGTACAATTATGACTTGCCAATCAAAAATATTAACAAAAATACTTTTCCTGCCTGTGATACTTACTATAGTTTTGTCAAATTTAAGATGTAATTGATAAGTTTCATCTGTACCCTTCTAAGATGCACCATAAATGTGATCCCACCAATTACCTTCCCTCCACCCTTCCTCCCCCCTCCCCAAATGCAGAATACAAATGTCTTCATACAATAACTAGGAAAGTGCCACAAAGGCTATGTTAAACAGTTTGATAAAAATCTTTCAGACTGTATATGAAGCCATCCCATTGTACCCCACAATTTCACTAATGTACACAGCTATGATTTAATAAAAAAGTAAAAATAATAAAAAATAAATAAATAAATAAAGTATAAGTGTAAATAAAAAAATGTATTTGACAATATGTGCAAATTAAAAGACATATCTGATGTCAGTTCATATATGTACAGAGCTTGAAAGCCCATCACTTCTTTTTTTTTTAATAATTTTATTGAATCATAATTATGTACATTGGTGCAATCACAGGGCACAATTCATATACATTCAGAAATATTTTGATCATACTGTTACAGATATCCTTCATGGCATTTCCTTGATCACTATATAAA
>CAUYON010058249.1:0-12602 GCA_963573935.1 Arctocebus calabarensis
CGGGGTATGGTCCCTGCCACTTACCCCTTTGCGGGTTGTTTCTAAAGTCGCCAGGGTCAAAAACAACAATCCCTCAAACAAAAAAAAAAAAAAAAAAAAAAAAAAAAGGCGGGCGTTGTGGCGGGTGCCTGCAGTCCCAGCTACTTGGGAGGTGGAGGCAGGAGCCTTGCTTGAGACCAGGAATTGGAGGTTGCTGTGAGCTGTATCCAGGGTGACAGCTTGAGGCTGTCTCAAAAAAAAAAAAAAAAAGAAAGAAAGAAAGAAATTTATTGGGCAGCGCCTGTGGCTCAGTCAGTAAGGCGCCAGCCCCATGTACCAATGGTGGCAGGTTCAAACCCAGCCCCTGCCAAACTGTAACAAAAAAATAGCCAGGAGTGTGGTGAGGGCTTGTAGTCCCAGCTACTAGGGAGGCTGAGACAAGAGAATCGCCTAAACCCAAGAGCTAGAGGTTGCTGTGAGCTGTGAAGCCACAGCACTCTACTGAGGGCGATAAAGTGAGACTCTATCTCTACCAAAAAAAAAAAAAAGAAAGAAATTTATCAAAAAACATGGTGAGTGGCTCGGCACCTGTGGCTCAGGCGCCAGCCACGAACACCTGAGCTGGTGGGTTCGAATCCAGCCTGGGCCTGCCAAACAACAATGACGGCTGCAACCAAAAAATGGCTGGACGTTGTGGTGGGCGCCTGTAGTCCCAGCTACTTGGGAGGCGGAGGCAGCAGACTTTCTGGAGCCCAGGAATTGGAGGTTGCTGTGAGCTATGATGCCACTGCACTCTATCCAGGGTGACAGCTGGAGGATCTGTCTCAAAAAAAATAAATAAATAAACACGGGGAGAAAACTATAAGAAATTAAAGAAAAACATTCCTGTAATCAAAAAGTTTTAAAATTAAAACATGTAAACCCCAAAACGACTTCATTAAAAAAAGTTTGCAATAGCTGAATTTTTGCTCCTCTCCGTTCTTCACACTGTGACAGTAATTTAACAAGAGGGAAAATATCCAAGTATTAACTGAGATCTTTTTCATAGAGACTATTCTCACATTGGTAATGGTGTGGAAAAGCAAGGAGAAGGAAAAAAAGGAGTAAATGACTCCTCCCATTTTTTATTCAGCAAAATTGCCCTCCTATATTATAGAAAACTAAACTGAGCTAATTTGTTACTGTTTAGAAAAAATCATACCTTCTATCCTATCTTCACGACAAACTTACAAAGATAATATAATCAGAGCTGGAAAAAATTATAATGTTCCCTTTACAGTTAATTTTCCTCATTTTTCAGATGAGGAAAAGTGAAATGCAAGGAAATCAAATCACCCTCTCAATGTTACAGAACTCTCAGCGACAAAGTGAAGTTTGGAATGCAGGTCTCTAAACTTCTGGGTCAGTGCTCTTAATTCCACCACCACACAACCTGTCACACTATAACAGATATACCAGCCTGGGCAAAAAATTGAAAAATTAGCTGGGCATAGAGATACCTGTCTATAGTCCCAGCTACTCAGGAGACAGAGGCAGGACTGCTTGAGCCCAGGAGTTTGAGGTTGTTGTGAGCTAAACTGATGCCACTGCACTTTAACCCAGGCAACAGAGTGAGATGGATCCAGTCTCAAACAAACAAAAAGATACCAAAGTTACCTAAAAGTGTTATATATAGGCTCGGCGCCTGTGGCTCAACAGGCTAAGGTGCCAGCCACGTACACCTGAGCTGGCAGGTTGGAATCTAGCCCGGGCCCGCCAAACAACAATGACAGTTGCAACCAAAAAAAAAAAAAAAAAAAAAAATGGCTGGGCCTTGTGGCGCGCGCCTGTAGTCCCAGCTACTTGGGAGACAGAGGCAAGAGACTCGCTTGAGCCCAGGAATGGGTGACAAGCGACTCTATCCAGGGTGACAGCTTGAGGCTCTGTCTCAAAAAAAAAAAAAAAGTGTTATATATAAGTGAGTGGCATTATTAGGTCTGGAAAAGGGAAGATTTTTTTTTTTTGAGACAGAGTCTCACTTTGTCACTCTTTGGTAGAATGCCATGGTGTCAACCTCCAACTCTTGGGCTTAGGCAATCCTCTTATATACATATTTTTAATAAAATAAAAATTTTAAGGAATTAAGGGATAAATAAATTTATGTGTAAAACTTCCTATCAAATTCATTGCTTTTCCCTAAAAATCCTCTCTTATGTGTTCTTACCCCTTGATTAAACTGTAAGTTCCCTAAAATTTCCACAACTTGTATACATTAAGATGTCTAAAACTGGGTGGCGCCTTTGGCTCAGTGAGTAGGGTACCAGCTCCATATACCAAGGGTGGTAGGTTCAAACCTGGCCCGGGCCAAACTACAAAACAGGGTGTTGTGGCAGGCGCCTGTAGTCCCAGCTACTTGGGAGGCTGAGGCAAGAGAATCGCCTAAGCCCAGGAACTGGAGGTTGCTGTGAGCTGTGTGACGCGACGGCACTCTACCGAGGGCAATAAAGTGAGACTCTGTCTCTACAGAAAAAAAAAAAAAAAAAAGATGTCTAAAACTTTCTGACTGATGAAGTTTTTTGTTTTTTTTTGAGACAAAGTCTCAAGTTGTCACCCTGGTTAGGGGGTGCTGTGGTATCACAACTCAAAGCAACCGAAAACTCTTGGGTTTAAGCAATTCTCTTGCCTCAGCCTCCTAAGTAGCTAGGACTGCAGGCACCCACTACAATGCCTGGCTAATACTTTTGCTGCAGTTGTCATTGTTGTTATAGCTGGCTCGGGCTAGGTTCGAACTCCCCAGCCTCTGTGTATGTGTCTGATGCCCTACGCACTGAGCTACAGGCACCTCCACTGATAAAGGTAAAACATTTTTTAGGAACTATGTTACAGTCCCATAGTTAAATATGAAAGCTTATTACTGACTATAGCAACTTATTTTACTTCAATCACTAAAGTATTTTGCATTAAATATGGTCACTAAATATTTCCACTGTATACATCCAATTGAAATAGAGTAATCAGACCGGGTAAACAACCTAATATACGCATGCATTAATAAAAACGTGATAACTGGTTGGCAGAGATATATCCTGAGGTGAAAGTTTTTTGTTTTTTTTAAAGACCAAGAGAGATTGAGATTGAAAAGATTATGTGATTTATAATGCAGTAAGAACGCAGACAGTATGAACCTTATAAACACATGGTGAACAGATCTTACTCATTTCTTTGGCAAGACATTTGAACAAATGTTTCAATCCCTACCCAGCTGGAAAGATATGCCAGTCTCACAGACAATTCTATAGGGTGAAAGATCCAAAATCTATCAGATTCATTTATATGTAAAATTATGCACAGGGAACAAATCCAAAGCAATTATTAAAACTGTGTGTGTGTGGAAAAAACACTGTGTACGACAGAAGAGAACTCGTTAATTTCAACATGGCCTAACCAAGGTCTCATGTGCCAGGTAAGGCCTAAATATTTTCATTTGAAAAATAAATTATACTATGCCTGCCCAGAGGGACCTCACAATCAGGCAAGGTAGGCAGTATATTTCTCAAACTATAAATATATGGCAAGCCCTGAAATACAGCATTTCCATACTCAAAATACTTGACATATATAATAATGATCATATTCATTCTAATTTCACTAGTTCAATATAAGAGGCTGAGTTTCTCAAAACAGGAAGTAAAAAAGTGCTTTAGAAAGAAAAAGCAAATGATCTGAGCTTTAATAGTACAAATGGTCAGAATTACATTTAGTCTTGTTTATGAATGTGAACTATTTAAGTTTGATTGCATTTATCATTTTATAAAAATCAATCATTTTATAAAAATGTTCAACGAATGCTTAAAAAACGGCATTTTGCCCAAATGCCCAAATCACTTTTGATGTTACTCTCACTTCCTCTTCTGGAAACCATCATAACCATTTCCTTTAACCACAATACCACAGCTCTAGTAACTTTTAGTAATGTTTGACTTGCTCGGTTTTTGGACAAAGTTCAAATAAGAACCAATTTCCAAATTTTTTAAGCAACATACTCTCACCAAAAATTTCAAATCAATGCAATCTGTAAATACTACTATTTAAAACTAAATCATTCCTCATCTACATAAATTTATAGCTAAGGTTTCTTTGGTTGGTTATAAAGAGGGCTTCTTTAAATGACACTGAGCTCCTATCACAGAAAATGTAACAAAATAAATAGGCATGTTGCACTTTATGTCCAGATTACACTGGGTTTAAAGTGAATAAATCCTTGCAATCACAGCTGTCCTTATCCAAAATTTAACATTCTTAAGCCAGGACAGTCATCTTCTTAGAATTACAGTGTCTACATTAAATTGTAGGAAAAAACAATTTTATTTACACTTGAACCCCTTGATATGAATTTTATAAAAATAATCTTCCTCAGTCCTACCACAACCTACTGCTCGTATTAAAAGTTAATATTCATGATACATTTAAAAAAACAACAAAAATAATTATGAAGATATAACATCAAATATCCGTTAGAAACGCAAAGGTTCTAGATTAGAAAGAATCTTTTTAATATTTTCTTTATCAAATTCTTTAAAACTTGACAACCTTGTCTTTTAAAAGGAAAGGGATTTTGTTATTTTCTACAAGATAAATGATATTTGTTCTCTTTTCATCACCCGTTCTAAACTTAGAGCGCAGTCTTCCACTCCTCAATCTGCTGAGGACATGTAAAGCTTTTCAATGAGCCTACAAACTCTAGCTACTCAAATTATCAGACTATGCTATCAATCAGCAGTAACAGCAGCATATTTACAGTCTTGATTTTGCAGGGACACCGAACTTTAAAGAAATGGTGTTTTTGGTACTATCCCATAGGGTAGGAAAAACAAGAAATGGTGTTTGGGTACTATAGGATGGGGGTGGAAAAACTAAGAGGAGGAGGAGTAAAGAAGGGAGAGAAGAGGTTGTTATTCCTGTTCTAGTGACTCACAGCCTAGAAGTATTTCAGAAAATTGGTTCCACCCTCACTTCCCCCTCCTCCCCACCTTCAAAATGAAATAATCCCAAATCGACAAAACACCCTCAAATGGCTTTTAATTTAGCAATCTCAAATAAAGTGGCAAAGTGGAGGGGACCGGAGGCTCCTTCCATTACCTATTCCCTTCCGACGCTGCCACACTTAACACCAAAAATTGAGATGTGGGGTGTAATTCCTGTTCACTGCTGCCATCTCCGCCAGAGTCCTATTCGAGCTCAGTTTTAACTGGAACACACAAGTTTTCCCATCGCCGCTAGGATTTCGCTCACCCACCACCCGCCCTCGCCTACGGACCCGGTGCCGAGAGCGGGGGCGCAGAGAAGGGGCAGCGGCGCGGCGGAGCGGGGCCCAGAGCCGGATCCCGCCGCCGGAGCCGGGAAATGGCCTCTCCGCCCTCGGCCGGCCGACCGGCCAACCACCCAGGGAGGCGCCCGGGACTCCGCGTTAGGCCGCGGCGTATCCTGGCGACCCCGGGCCGGGCCTGAAGCGGCGACGCCGAGATTTCTGCCCTCGGCGCCGCCCGGCGCCCCCTCCCCGGCCTCCCTGCCCTCCATCCCTCCCGGGCCCGCCCGCCCCCGCCGCGGCCTCTCCGGCCCGTGCGCACCTTCTTGATGTTGTAGAGGCGGGTGAGCATGCCGACGCCCCGGTCGTTGAGGATGGTGAGCTTCTCCGCCAGCTTCTGCTGACTGGGCTGCAGCACGGAGCGCGACATGGTGGTGCCGCCGCCGGCCACCTGCGCCCGGTCACCGGCCCGCGGCCTCCGCAGCAACCTCGCCTGGGCCTCTTCCCCGCCCGCCCGCGACCACTGCCTCAGGGGAGCGCGCCCATGGCCCTCACGCCCCAATCCCGGCCGGTGACAGAGCGAGCCACGGCGGACGCCTGGGGACCGTTCCCCCGCAGCAGCCCGCGCCCCGGCAGCCTTCTGCCCGCCGCCCTTCCTCCCCCACGCCCGGCGCTCTCCGCCCCAGCCCCCAACGAGCCGCCTTCCCCGGCTCCTCCACTAGGTGTGGCGGCAGCGGCGGCGGCGGCGTCTCCGGCGGCTGAGAACGAGGCCGCTTCCCGCAGCCCCGGACTAGCGCTCGGTCACCTGATCGGTCGCGCCGGCGCCCCCGCGAGGTCGGACGGGGAACTGCGGCTGGCGGGCCCTTGCCCGCTCCGCCCCGGAACGGCCCCGGCCCGCCCACGACGCCGAATCGGGGCGGGAGACCTAAGCAAGGACCCAGGGGGTCGCGTTCTCCGCTGGTCCCGCTTGGCCCCCCCACTTGTCTTCTTCAAGTTCCCCAAAGTTGCCTTTCCGCACTAACAAGGAAACCAGCCGAAACGCTGGGGTGGGGGGAGGTTGTTTTTCAGGAGAGTTTCGCCTAAGAGTGGGCTGGTGGCTCCAAGCGCTTTTCCCTCCCACTGCTTGACAGACGCTCGCGGCAGAACACAGCAGATGTTGTGCTCCGCGAGGCCGGCGTTGCCTCTCCCAACCTCCCGGTGCCATCCTTACTGTCCCCGCCTCGAGCCGGTTTGTGAGCGAGGAGTTCGGAAGTCAGGGCGACTCGTGTTCCTGTGATACACGGAATCTGAAATTTGTCGATGAGGAGCACCCATCCGGAGGAAACGCTAACAGGCTCTGGCATTTGGGAGGCAAAAGAGAAATGAACGCTCCCATATTTTTGCCAGCCTCCACCCTAAATCCCACTCCTTGGACACATGCTACTTTTCTGTTCTCTCTCTCTCATCAGTTTCGAAGGACTTAGCTACTTGGCTTGGAGGAGAAATTTCAGCCAAGAGGACTCAGGCCACTTAGATATTTTTGGCTTTCTTGGGATGTGTTAATATTTCTATTTATTGATTTTAATTCAGTGACAAAATGTCCTGCTACCTTCAATAATACATTCTAAAAATAATAAAGTTATCATTGGATTGATCAAAACAAGTAACGGAAAAATGTAATGAATAGCTTTTAAAAATATTTTTAAAACTACTATATTTAGTAATTTTATGGGGAAAAAAACCTTCATTTTAATATCCCAGGAGAAAGTATTAATTTAAAATTTCCTGTTCCCGCTAAACAAGTCATAACATACCTGTTATGGTGCTTGAAATTCTATACATAAAGCTGAACCACCTTAAATCAATGTTTTGTACCCACAGACACTTAAAAAGAAATTGCAAACACTTTAGATCACTAATTGAGCTATTATTAGTTATGAACTGGTTGACCAATTTTATTTACCTGGTTACATTCTAGCCTAAGAGTTAACATTTTAGTTTAGAAGAGACAAGGGTCTTGGCCATATTAAGAGCAGATCTGGGAAGGGGAAGCTGTAGTGAGAGGGTTGGGGCAGCCAGATAAGAAAATTTATAGGTGCTGGAGTTTGGGGGAGACATGTGCTTTTTTAGGGATATAGCTGCTTCTAACTCAGAGAGTGCATAATAGGAGAACTATGTAGATATTAGCCCTGTTATTCAATATTTAATATAACTAATTTTTAGACATCCTGGTCCTTGAACACAACTCTTTTTTTCTTTTTCAAGGGACTATGGCACTTGATGTAATAGACTATATCTGGGTAAAAAAGATTAAGTCTAAATTAAGTTTTTCCAGTTCTTGCATTTGTCTACATTTTGCATCAAAAAGTAGTTTATTATTGAGATTGTACTTCATATATGTATGTGAATGCATATATAGATATTCTCTTACTTCCTTAGAAATAAAGACTAAATTTGCTCCCTTGCTGCTCAAGTGTGGCCATATGACAGATATTCTAGCCAATAGGATACAAGCTTTCAAGACCCCTCCTTAAGAGTTTCCTGCTGCTCTCCGATTACCAGATCTCCTCCTATTCATCCTGCTACATGTAAGAAGGATGCAGCAACCACTATTTTGGATCAGGAAGACAAGGATAGCAAAACATGGAGATGGAAGTTGCTTGCAGGGTTCATAAAGCAGAACTTCCATATCATAATTGGCCTGTATGAAAGAGAAATAAATTTTTATTTCAGTTTCTTTTATTTTGGGTTTTTCTATTACAGTCAAACTTAATTCTAAATAATCTAAATAATTTTTTTTTTTTTAGATAGAGTCTCACTATGTCACCCTGGGTAGAGTGCAGTGACGTCACAGCTCACAGCAACCTCAAACTCTTGGGCTTAAGCCAGCAGATCACAACCTGTGGGTGGCCACCCAGTGTAACAATGAAAATACATCCTGCATATCAGATATTTACATTATGATTCATAACAGTAGCAAAATTACAGTTATGAAGTAACAATGAAAATAATTTTATGGTTGGGGGTCACCACAACATGAGGAACTGTATTAAAGGGTCGTGGCATTAGGAGGCATTAGGAAGGTTGAGAACCACTAGCTTAAGCAATTCTCTTGCCTCAGCCTCCCAAGTAGCTGGGACTACAGGTGCCCACCACAACACCCAGCAATTTTTTTGTTGCTGTTGTTGCAGTTGTCATTATTGTTTAGCTGGCCCTGGCCAGGGTGGAACCCGCCAGCCTCAGTGCATGTGGCTGGTGCCATAACCACTGTGCTATGGACGCTGAGCCTAAATAATAATTTTTTTGTGGACAACATTATGATATTTCTACTAAGAATAAAGTAAAGAATAATAATAAAATGTAATAGTTATTAAGTGTTTGTATAATACTAATGTCTGAGGTGCTACTATTCGAGTTAAATTTTCTCAACTACTTCTCTCAAAAACTCTTTCAGTTATTATTATCTTTTATTTTGCAGGAGAGGAAACTGGAATACAGACAGATTTTTTACAAATTGCCCAAGGTCACACTCATAGAAACTGATTAAACTGGTGTTGAATCCTTATCAGTCTGATCCAAAATTCATGCATGCTCTTAACTACTACTGTGACAGACCATTTGGATGGCACTACAAATTTTCACGCATCCAGAAAGCATTATTCTACAGTTTGCTGTGGAGTCCCTTAACCCTGCCTAAACTTTCATAAATTGTCCTTTCAATTAACTTAACTTTCTTCAATTCACAGCTACCCTAAATGATATACCAGCTTTTAGGTGGCTTTTTTTTTTTTTGCAGTTTTGGCTGGGGCTGGGTTTGAACTCGCCACCTCCTCCAGCATAGGGGGCAGGTGCCCTACTCCTTTGAGCAACAGGCACTGCCCTTTCTGTGGAAACTAGAATGAGACATTTTCTGTATGATTAGCGAATTAGTTTGCTTTTCTTCGCTTTTTTTTTATTATTACTTAACAGACCCAACTCACTGTTGCTTCTTTTTTATTTTTATTTTTTTTGTAGAGATAGAGTCTCATTTTATTGCCCTTAGTAGAATGCCGTGGCGTCACACAGCTCACAGCAACCTCCAACTCCTGGGCTTAAGTGATTTTCTTGCCTCCCTCCCCAATAGCTGGGACTACAGGCACTTGCCACAACGCCTGGCTATTTTTCTGTTTTTTTGCAGTTCAGCCAAGGCCAGGTTTGAACCCGCCACCTTCGGTATATGGGGCCAGTGCCCTACTCAATGAGCCACAGGTGCCACCCTGTTGCTTCTTTATGTGAGGCACGAAGAGAGAAAAATTGATGGAGAGCATCTGCATATGGTGGTCTTAGGATAAAAACCTTTGATTGAGATGTCCCCTGTCAAAGGTAACATTCCAGTTGTTCTTTTCTTTTTTCTAATTTTATTTTGAGACAGTCTCACTTTGTCACTTTGGGTAGAGCGTCACCCTGGTGTCACAGCTCACAACAATCTCAAACTCTTGGGCTTAAGCGATCCTCTTGCCTCAACCTTCTGAGTAGCTATGACTACAGGCACCTGCCACCTTATAGGCATGAGCCACCTTGCCCGGCCTTGTTCTACTTGCTCCACTTGTTCTTAAAGACAAATGCAGCACTTTTTCTCCCGTGAGACTTCAAAGTAGATACTAGAGATGTTAGGACTGGGACCAGATGTCAGGTACCAGGTTCTTGGTTCCTAGTATGGAAGAATGGTTCCTGCTACTAGGTCAGGCTGATGGTATGAATGAGCAGAGTAAGCAGGTGAAAGTAGGCAAGTCCAAAGTTTAAACAAGAGCTGCTCTTTCCAGGCTCAACAACATGTTAGGGTAGCACAGTGACAGTGATGGCTCAAGATAGTGGCCAAAATAATTGAAGAGAACAAGAACAAGTAGTTTTAGCATGAAAGGAAAAGTTTATTCTAACAGTCTGGACAGCAAACTGTGCTCCACCCTAGTGGTTGTAGGTATCATGGAGAGTGCAATGCTGGTTTTTGTATACAACTTTTGAGGGAGGTTAGTTGCTTCTTATTTCCCCAGGTCTTGATCAATTCTGTTCCCACAACATGTTCCCATAACAAGTCATATCTATCTGTCCACATCAGAAAGGGACACTAATCAACTCCCCAAAACAATCTGCAAAGCCTCCTTTAGAGATTAGCCCCATTTCCACAAAAGCTTAGGATAGCCTGACACAAGGCAGTCCAAAATAGCCTAATTGTGTCTGACATCCACTTTGGTCTTGTCTAACTGTCTAAGCTAACATTATGTATAACTAGAAATGTCTGAACAAATTTCTCTTCAAATGGTACACATATCAATTTTGTCTGTCCTCCATCCCTTTCTTTGAGAAGCTGCTACATTCAGAAAGATTTGAATGGAGAGAGAAAAAGATGATTCAAGCTGCGGAAGGGTCAGAGATAAGAAAATAACAAATTAATAAAGTTTTTCAAGGAATTTCCACTTTTAAAAAAGGGCTTTAAAGATTACATATAGTCATGGTGTAGTAACTGACCAGGCAAGAAAACCCCTAAAGCCCCCTAACTGTTTCAGCCTGAGTCCCCGTCTGTCTCAAACCCCCCTTTTTGGTTTAATTCTGAGAACAGGTTTCTGACAAGGAAGTTCTCTGAGTTCCCTGACTCCCTCGCAATGTCTAAACACAATGATGAGAAACTTACCTCAACCTCCCTAGCCAGCTAAACAATGGTAAAAACTCACTCAAGCAGAGATTCCCAGAAAACTGAGTTTCCCAGGTACTGGGCTTTCTAAGTTGTCCCCATGGTTACTGAGTTACCCTCCTGAGCCAACTACCTGACTGTGACCCCACCTTGTAGCCCACCATGTTTTGCTTTTGTACATACTTGCTTTGCCACATCAGCACAAAAAGAGTATAAAAGGCTGCCTGCATTTCTCTTAGGGGCCATTTGCCCCTAAGGGGGCAGTGGTCCCTCTGTGCAGATGTAACCACTTGATTTGGCCGTTTGCCCTTTGGGGCAGCTGTCTGTCTGTACAGATGTAATAAATGACTATCTGATTTGGGCCGTCTGCCTTTTTGCAGTGGCCCCCCTGCGCAGGAGTAAATAAAATCACCTCTGATTTGTACCCAAAGTGGGGGTCCATATTTTCATGGTTGGCCTCGGTTACAACATTTCCTCAGCGCCTATGGCTCAGTGGGCTAGGGCGCCAGCCATGTACACCTGAGCTGGTGGGTTCGAATCCAACCCAGCCCACCAAGCAACATTGATGGCTGCAACCAAAAAATAGCCAGGCGTTGTGGTGGGCGCCTGCAGTCCCAGCTGCTTGGGAGGCGGAGACAGGAGACTCGCTTGAGCCCAGGAATTGGAGGTTGCTGTGAGCTGTGATGCCACGGCACTCTGTCCAGGGTGACAGCTTGAGGCTCTGTCTCAAAAAAAAAAAAAAAAAAAAAAAAAAGATTACATATAGTCAGACCACAATGCAAATAATAAGGGAACTGTTTAGTTTGAACAAAAATCCAAAAGCAATAGGAGGGAAACAATAGGAGATTTTACTGTGGTTTAACAGTGGTCTTGGGAAGGACAGATGGTACGATATATGCTAAATTGATCCTTCAAGTTCTGTTCTTTCAATGGCAAAGACCACAGGTATGAAATTTACTCCACCAAAAATGACTGAGAAAGAGAATAGAGAGAAGACAGAGCAGCACTATTTCAGTATCTATAGTTAAGTGAGAAGTTAATACTTAGCCAGAGATTGCAATTTGGTATAGCAGAAGAGTAACCAAGACTCACCTAAATGAAACATGTCTCCAGGAGTCAGCATAAGAGATGCCAGAAATAGAGCTGATCTGAAAAGTTCAAAAAGAAAACAATGAAAAATTCATCACAGTCTTGATTTTGACCATTCATATCCAACTGGATTCATCTTACAGCCTGTCAAATTTTTGGTAATATGACTCACACACGTTTATTTGTTTCTGCTCTAAAAAACTACAGATAGATTTAGCTTTCCTTTTAATATCATTCAAACTTTTCCTTTTCCTTTAACGTCAAACTAAAAAAAAAATTAGTTTTTCTCTGTGGAAAATTCTAATGCAATGAACAATTTTAAGTTTATGATTGGTTTCAATTTTTCTGTTATTTTCACAGTGCAAAAGACTTGTGAATTTTGGCTCGGCGCCTGTGGCTCAAGGGGCTAAGGCGCCAGCCATGTACACCTGAGCTGGCGGGTTCAAATCCAGCCCGGGCCTGCCAAACAACAATGACAGCTGCAACCAAAAAATGGCCAGGCGTTGTGGCAGGCGCCTGTAGTCCCAGCTACTTGGGAGGCGGAGGCAAGAGACTCGCTTGAGCCCAGGAATTGGAGGTTGCTGTGAGCTGTGATGCTACGAC